>CAWVNZ010001683.1:100000-110692 GCA_963930735.1 Dioctria linearis | reverse complement strand
ACACACACACACACACACACACACACACACACACACACACACACACACACACACACACACACACACACACACACACACACACACACACACACACACACACACACACACACACACACACACACACACACACACACACACACACACACACACACACACACACACACACACACACACACACACACACACACACACACACACACACACACACACACACACACACACACACACACACACACACACACACACACACACACACACACACACACACACACACACACACACACACACACACACACACACACACACACACACACACACACACACACACACACTAGTCTACCTATATATCTCCGACCCCCAACACCAAGACCAGTCGGAGAATCCCCTGCAGCCAGTGACCTAACTAACTGATTGCATGACCTCTTCCGCACGGGGCATCTCCCTCTGACCGCAAATCGACATTCGTTCGAGGGTGTGCCGCAAAGTCCCCAGGAGGGGATAACATTTCGAAGACAGTCTTTAATGCGGAATTCCTGCGGCAGCGCGGCCTACGTAGGGTACCATGTGGTATGGGTTTTGACTCATTGTCAAGCAGAATTCCTGCGGCAGCGCGGCCTACATAGATGTGGTATGGGTTTTGACTCATTGTCAAGCGAGGGAGTGTAAAAAAGTGAACAATTTTACAAGAAGTATGCCGGCTGCTAGGTTGGGTAGGTTCTAAGCTGCATATTGGTATCCTGTAGTGACCCGTTAATCTGGCTGGATGCCTTCTTAGGGCTACCAGTAGACGTGTTAGTGGTTATATGGAAAGGACGTTTCTTTCGCAGTATGGGGCCAGCCTGTCGACGTGGACAGTCTGCATCTTTCCACAGTGACACGTTTTATCTTGAAAACCATTTCGGTTACAGCTTCGGTGATCTTGTATGGCCCATCCCAGTCGCATTGCAAGTTTGGGCACCGCCCGATTACGCGTCTTGGGAAATATAACCAAACAAGTTGAGCTAGTTGGAAGCTGGGTTTCTTTGACCGCAAGTCATGGTATGTCTTCATACGCTGGCTCGCATTGTTCACCATAACTCGATTATTCTCCATTCAGTGTCGTGGTCAGATTGTCATTGTATTCACTGATGTACATAAGTTCCGTAGGTGGGCTTCCCAAGACCATCTCTAGTGGTAAGCAAAGTTCTCGGCCAAAGAGGAGCTTAGCCGGTGTCTACTTAATGCTATGTTGTACACTCGCGTGATATGATAGTAGGAGGTACGGAACATACTGGTCACAATCTCTTTGGTGCGAATTCAAAAATTTCCCCAGATAATCCAGTATTGTTTGGTTAAATCTTTCGATGAAACCATCTAACTGTGGGTGTCAACCTGTTGTGCGCGTTTCCTCGACTACGAACTTCTGCAGTACACCTTGAAAAACAGCACTCTCAAAATTTCTGCCTTGATCTGAATTGAGCTGTAGTAGGCTCCATGCCGGCTGAATACGGCTGAGATGAGTGCCTCTGAGACAGTCCCTGCTACTGATCTGGTACAGGGATTGCTTCGGGTCACTTAGTGAAGCAATCCATAGAGACTACTATGTAGCGGTTACCTTTATTTGTCTTTGGAAGTGGTCCCAATATGTCTACAGCAACTCTTTAGAAAATTGCGCCAACGTTATAGACTTGCAGAGGAGCTCTCCGTCTTGGCCGCGGCCCCCTTCCATGCTTGACATTGTAAACATCCAGCACACCAGTCCTTTCCATCAGTACTACTACCAATCCAATAATACTTCTGTCGAAGTTTACCTAACAACACCTATCAACACCGAAGTGTTCGTTGCTAAGAGAATCGCGTACCTGTTGGAGAGCAAGTCTCCGAAGAGATTTCGGGACTAAGATTTGTTTAATTATTTCACACACACACACACACACACACACACACACACACACACACACACACACACACACACACACACACACACACACACACACACACACACACACACACACACACACACACACACACACACACACACACACACACACACACACACACACACCACACACACACACACACACACACACACACACCACACACACACACACACACACACACACACACACACACACACACACACACACACCACACACACACCACACACACACACACACACACACACACACACACACACACACACACACACACACCACACACACACACACACACACACACACACACACACACACACACACACACACACACACACACACACACACACACACACACACACACACACCACACACACACACACACACACACACACACACACACACACACACACACACACACACACACACACACACACACACACACACACACACACACACACACACACACACACACACACACACACACACACACACACACACACACACACACACACAACACACACACACACACACACACACACACACACACACACACACACACACAACACACACACACACACACACACACACACACACACACACACACACACACACACACACACACACACACACACACACACACACACACACACACACACACACACACACACACACACACACACACACACACACACACACACACACACACACACACACACACACACACACACACACACACACACACACACACACACACACACACACACACACACACACACACACACACACACACACCACACACACACACACACACACACACACACACACACACACACACACACACACACACACCACACACACACACACACACACACACACACACACACACACACACACACGACACACACACACACACACACACACACACACACACACACACACACACACACGCACACACACACACACACACACACACACACACACACACACACACACACACACACACACACACACACACACACACACACACACACACACACACACACCACACACACACACACACACACACACACACACACACACACACACACAACACACACACACACACACACACACACACACACACACACACACACACACACACACACACACACACACACACACACACACACACACACACACACACACACACACACACACACACACACACACACACACACACACACACACACACACACACACACACACACACACACACACACACACACACACACACACACACACACACACACACACACACACACACACACACACACACACACACACACACACACACACACACACACACACACACACACACACACACACACACACACACACACACACACACACACACACACACACACACACACACACACACACACACACACACACACACACACACACACACACACACACACACACACACACACACACACACACACACACACACACACACACACACACACACACACACACACACACACACACACACACACACACACACACACACACACACACACACACACACACACACACACACACACACACACACACACACACACACACACACACACACACACACACACACACACACACACACACACACACACACACACACACACACACACACACACACACACACACACACACACACACACACACACACACACACACACACACACACACACACACACACACACACACACACACACACACACACACACACACACACACACACACACACACACACACACACACAATCTAGTCTACCTACATATCTCCGACCCCCAACACCAAGACCAGTCGGAACACACACACACACACAATCTAGTCTACCTACATATCTCCGACCCCCAACACCAAGACCAGTCGGAGAATCCCCTGCAGCCAGTGACCTAACTAACTGATTGCATGACCTCTTCCGCACGGGGCATCTCCCTCTGACCGCAAATCGACATTCGTTCGAGGGTGTGCCGCAAAGTCCCCAGGAGGGGATAACATTTCGAAGACAGTCTTTAATGCGGAATTCCTGCGGCAGCGCGGCCTACGTAGGGTACCATGTGGTATGGGTTTTGACTCATTGTCAAGCAGAATTCCTGCGGCAGCGCGGCCTACATAGATGTGGTATGGGTTTTGACTCATTGTCAAGCGAGGGAGTGTAAAAAAGTGAACAATTTTACAAGAAGTATGCCGGCTGCTAGGTTGGGTAGGTTCTAAGCTGCATATTGGTATCCTGTAGTGACCCGTTAATCTGGCTGGATGCCTTCTTAGGGCTACCAGTAGACGTGTTAGTGGTTATATGGAAAGGACGTTTCTTTCGCAGTATGGGGCCAGCCTGTCGACGTGGACAGTCTGCATCTTTCCACAGTGACACGTTTTATCTTGAAAACCATTTCGGTTACAGCTTCGGTGATCTTGTATGGCCCATCCCAGTCGCATTGCAAGTTTGGGCACCGCCCGATTACGCGTCTTGGGAAATATAACCAAACAAGTTGAGCTAGTTGGAAGCTGGGTTTCTTTGACCGCAAGTCATGGTATGTCTTCATACGCTGGCTCGCATTGTTCACCATAACTCGATTATTCTCCATTCAGTGTCGTGGTCAGATTGTCATTGTATTCACTGATGTACATAAGTTCCGTAGGTGGGCTTCCCAAGACCATCTCTAGTGGTAAGCAAAGTTCTCGGCCAAAGAGGAGCTTAGCCGGTGTCTACTTAATGCTATGTTGTACACTCGCGTGATATGATAGTAGGAGGTACGGAACATACTGGTCACAATCTCTTTGGTGCGAATTCAAAAATTTCCCCAGATAATCCAGTATTGTTTGGTTAAATCTTTCGATGAAACCATCTAACTGTGGGTGTCAACCTGTTGTGCGCGTTTCCTCGACTACGAACTTCTGCAGTACACCTTGAAAAACAGCACTCTCAAAATTTCTGCCTTGATCTGAATTGAGCTGTAGTAGGCTCCATGCCGGCTGAATACGGCTGAGATGAGTGCCTCTGAGACAGTCCCTGCTACTGATCTGGTACAGGGATTGCTTCGGGTCACTTAGTGAAGCAATCCATAGAGACTACTATGTAGCGGTTACCTTTATTTGTCTTTGGAAGTGGTCCCAATATGTCTACAGCAACTCTTTAGAAAATTGCGCCAACGTTATAGACTTGCAGAGGAGCTCTCCGTCTTGGCCGCGGCCCCTTCCATGCTTGACATTGTAAACATCCAGCACACCAGTCCTTTCCATCAGTACTACTACCAATCCAATAATACTTCTGTCGAAGTTTACCTAACAACACCTATCAACACCGAAGTGTTCGTTGCTAAGAGAATCGCGTACCTGTTGGAGAGCAAGTCTCCGAAGAGATTTCGGGACTAAGATTTGTTTAATTATTTCACACACACACACACACACACACACACACACACACACACACACACACACACACACACACACACACACACACACACACACACACACACACACACACACACACACACACACACACACACACACACACACACACACACACACACACACACACACACACACACACACACACACACACACACACACACACACACACACACACACACACACACACACACACACACACACACACACACACACACACACACACACACACACACACACACACACACACACACACACACACACACACACACACACACACACACACACACACACACACACACACACACACACACACACACACACACACACACACACACACACACACACACACACACACACACACACACACACACACACACACACACACACACACACACACACACACACACACACACACACACACACACACACACACACACACACACACACACACACACACACACACACACACACACACACACACACACACACACACACACACACACACACACACACACACACACACACACACACACACACACACACACACACACACACACACACACACACACACACACACACACACACACACACACACACACACACACACACACACACACACACACACACACACACACACACACACACACACACACACACACACACACACACACACACACACACACACACACACACACACACACACACACACACACACACACACACACACACACACACACACACACACACACACACACACACACACACACACACACACACACACACACACACACACACACACACACACACCACACACACACACACACACACACACACACACACACACACACACACACACACACACACACACACACACACACACACACACACACACACACACACACACACACACACACACACACACACACACACACACACACACACACACACACACACACACACACACACACACACACACACACACACACACACACACACACACACACACACACACACACACACACACACACACACACACACACACACACACACACACACACACACACACACACACACACACACACACACACACACACACACACACACACACACACACACACACACACACACACACACACACACACACACACACACACACACACACACACACACACACACACACACACACACACACACACACACACACACACACACACACACACACACACACACACACACACACACACACACACACACACACACACACACACACACACACACACACACACACACACACACACACACACACACACACACACACACACACACACACACACACACACACACACACACACACACACACACACACACACACACACACACACACACACACACACACACACACACACACACACACACACACACACACACACACACACACACACACACACACACACACACACACACACACACACACACACACAATCTAGTCTACCTATATATCTCCGACCCCCAACACCAAGACCAGTCGGAGAATCCCCTGCAGCCAGTGACCTAACTAACTGATTGCATGACCTCTTCCGCACGGGGCATCTCCCTCTGACCGCAAATCGACATTCGTTCGAGGGTGTGCCGCAAAGTCCCCAGGAGGGGATAACATTTCGAAGACAGTCTTTAATGCGGAATTCCTGCGGCAGCGCGGCCTACGTAGGGTACCATGTGGTATGGGTTTTGACTCATTGTCAAGCAGAATTCCTGCGGCAGCGCGGCCTACATAGATGTGGTATGGGTTTTGACTCATTGTCAAGCGAGGGAGTGTAAAAAAGTGAACAATTTTACAAGAAGTATGCCGGCTGCTAGGTTGGGTAGGTTCTAAGCTGCATATTGGTATCCTGTAGTGACCCGTTAATCTGGCTGGATGCCTTCTTAGGGCTACCAGTAGACGTGTTAGTGGTTATATGGAAAGGACGTTTCTTTCGCAGTATGGGGCCAGCCTGTCGACGTGGACAGTCTGCATCTTTCCACAGTGACACGTTTTATCTTGAAAACCATTTCGGTTACAGCTTCGGTGATCTTGTATGGCCCATCCCAGTCGCATTGCAAGTTTGGGCACCGCCCGATTACGCGTCTTGGGAAATATAACCAAACAAGTTGAGCTAGTTGGAAGCTGGGTTTCTTTGACCGCAAGTCATGGTATGTCTTCATACGCTGGCTCGCATTGTTCACCATAACTCGATTATTCTCCATTCAGTGTCGTGGTCAGATTGTCATTGTATTCACTGATGTACATAAGTTCCGTAGGTGGGCTTCCCAAGACCATCTCTAGTGGTAAGCAAAGTTCTCGGCCAAAGAGGAGCTTAGCCGGTGTCTACTTAATGCTATGTTGTACACTCGCGTGATATGATAGTAGGAGGTACGGAACATACTGGTCACAATCTCTTTGGTGCGAATTCAAAAATTTCCCCAGATAATCCAGTATTGTTTGGTTAAATCTTTCGATGAAACCATCTAACTGTGGGTGTCAACCTGTTGTGCGCGTTTCCTCGACTACGAACTTCTGCAGTACACCGTGAAAAACAGCACTCTCAAAATTTCTGCCTTGATCTGAATTGAGCTGTAGTAGGCTCCATGCCGGCTGAATACGGCTGAGATGAGTGCCTCTGAGACAGTCCCTGCTACTGATCTGGTACAGGGATTGCTTCGGGTCACTTAGTGAAGCAATCCATAGAGACTACTATGTAGCGGTTACCTTTATTTGTCTTTGGAAGTGGTCCCAATATGTCTACAGCAACTCTTTAGAAAATTGCGCCAACGTTATAGACTTGCAGAGGAGCTCTCCGTCTTGGCCGCGGCCCCTTCCATGCTTGACATTGTAAACATCCAGCACACCAGTCCTTTCCATCAGTACTACTACCAATCCAATAATACTTCTGTCGAAGTTTACCTAACAACACCTATCAACACCGAAGTGTTCGTTGCTAAGAGAATCGCGTACCTGTTGGAGAGCAAGTCTCCGAAGAGATTTCGGGACTAAGATTTGTTTAATTATTTCACACACACACACACACACACACACACACACACACACACACACACACACACACACACACACACACACACACACACACACACACACACACACACACACACACACACACACACACACACACACACACACACACACACACACACACACACACACACACACACACACACACACACACACACACACACACACACACACACACACACACACACACACACACACACACACACACACACACACACACACACACACACACACACACACACACACACACACACACACACACACACACACACACACACACACACACACACACACACACACACACACACACACACACACACACACACACACACACACACACACACACACACACACACACACACACACACACACACACACACACACACACACACACACACACACACACACACACACACACACACACACACACACACACACACACACACACACACACACACACACACACACACACACACACACACACACACACACACACACACACACACACACACACACACACACACACACACACACACACACACACACACACACACACACACACACACACACACACACACACACACACACACACACACACACACACACACACACACACACACACACACACACACACACACACACAGCACACACACACACACACACACACACACACACACACACACACACACACACACACACACACACACACACACACACACACACACACACACACACACACACACACACACACACACACACACACACACACACACACACACACACACACACACACACACACACACACACACACACACACACACACACACACACACACACACACACACACACACACACACACACACACACACACACACACACACACACACACACACACACACACACACACACACACACACACACACACACACACACACACACACACACACACACACACACACACACACACACACACACACACACACACACACACACACACACACACACACACACACACACACACACACACACACACACACACACACACATACACACACATACACACACACACACACACACACACACACACACACACACACACACACACACACACACACACACACACACACACACACACACACACACACACACACACACACACACACACACACACACACACACACACACACACACACACACACACACACACACACACACACACACACACACACACACACACACACACACACACACACACACACACACACACACACACACACACACACACACACACACACACACACACACACACACACACACACACACACACACACACACACACACACACACACACACACACACACACACACACACACACACACACACACACACACACACACACACACACAATCTAGTCTACCTATATATCTCCGACCCCCAACACCAAGACCAGTCGGAGAATCCCCTGCAGCCAGTGACCTAACTAACTGATTGCATGACCTCTTCCGCACGGGGCATCTCCCTCTGACCGCAAATCGACATTCGTTCGAGGGTGTGCCGCAAAGTCCCCAGGAGGGATAACATTTCGAAGACAGTCTTTAATGCGGAATTCCTGCGGCAGCGCGGCCTACGTAGGGTACCATGTGGTATGGGTTTTGACTCATTGTCAAGCAGAATTCCTGCGGCAGCGCGGCCTACATAGATGTGGTATGGGTTTTGACTCATTGTCAAGCGAGGGAGTGTAAAAAAGTGAACAATTTTACAAGAAGTATGCCGGCTGCTAGGTTGGGTAGGTTCTAAGCTGCATATTGGTATCCTGTAGTGACCCGTTAATCTGGCTGGATGCCTTCTTAGGGCTACCAGTAGACGTGTTAGTGGTTATATGGAAAGGACGTTTCTTTCGCAGTATGGGGCCAGCCTGTCGACGTGGACAGTCTGCATCTTTCCACAGTGACACGTTTTATCTTGAAAACCATTTCGGTTACAGCTTCGGTGATCTTGTATGGCCCATCCCAGTCGCATTGCAAGTTTGGGCACCGCCCGATTACGCGTCTTGGGAAATATAACCAAACAAGTTGAGCTAGTTGGAAGCTGGGTTTCTTTGACCGCAAGTCATGGTATGTCTTCATACGCTGGCTCGCATTGTTCACCATAACTCGATTATTCTCCATTCAGTGTCGTGGTCAGATTGTCATTGTATTCACTGATGTACATAAGTTCCGTAGGTGGGCTTCCCAAGACCATCTCTAGTGGTAAGCA
>CAWVNZ010001683.1:92500-97500 GCA_963930735.1 Dioctria linearis | reverse complement strand
ATTGGTATCCTGTAGTGACCCGTTCGTTAATCTGGCTGGATGCCTTCTTAGGGCTACCAGTAGACGTGTTAGTGGTTATATGGAAAGGACGTTTCTTTCGCAGTATGGGGCCAGCCTGTCGACGTGGACAGTCTGCATCTTTCCACAGTGACACGTTTTATCTTGAAAACCATTTCGGTTACAGCTTCGGTGATCTTGTATGGCCCATCCCAGTCGCATTGCAAGTTTGGGCACCGCCCGATTACGCGTCTTGGGAAATATAACCAAACAAGTTGAGCTAGTTGGAAGCTGGGTTTCTTTGACCGCAAGTCATGGTATGTCTTTCATACGCTGGCTCGCATTGTTCACCATAACTCGATTATTCTCCATTCAGTGTCGTGGTCAGATTGTCATTGTATTCACTGATGTACATAAGTTCCGTAGGTGGGCTTCCCAAGACCATCTCTAGTGGTAAGCAAAGTTCTCGGCCAAAGAGGAGCTTAGCCGGTGTCTACTTAATGCTATGTTGTACACTCGCGTGATATGATAGTAGGAGGTACGGAACATACTGGTCACAATCTCTTTGGTGCGAATTCAAAAATTTCCCCAGATAATCCAGTATTGTTTGGTTAAATCTTTCGATGAAACCATCTAACTGTGGGTGTCAACCTGTTGTGCGCGTTTCCTCGACTACGAACTTCTGCAGTACACCTTGAAAAACAGCACTCTCAAAATTTCTGCCTTGATCTGAATTGAGCTGTAGTAGGCTCCATGCCGGCTGAATACGGCTGAGATGAGTGCCTCTGAGACAGTCCCTGCTACTGATCTGGTACAGGGATTGCTTCGGGTCACTTAGTGAAGCAATCCATAGAGACTACTATGTAGCGGTTACCTTTATTTGTCTTTGGAAGTGGTCCCAATATGTCTACAGCAACTCTTTAGAAAATTGCGCCAACGTTATAGACTTGCAGAGGAGCTCTCCGTCTTGGCCGCGGCCCCTTCCATGCTTGACATTGTAAACATCCAGCACACCAGTCCTTTCCATCAGTACTACTACCAATCCAATAATACTTCTGTCGAAGTTTACCTAACAACACCTATCAACACCGAAGTGTTCGTTGCTAAGAGAATCGCGTACCTGTTGGAGAGCAAGTCTCCGAAGAGATTTCGGGACTAAGATTTGTTTAATTATTTCACACACACACACACACACACACACACACACACACACACACACACACACACACACACACACACACACACACACACACACACACACACACACACAACACACACACACACACACACACACACACACACACACACACACACACACACACACACACACACACACACACACACACACACACACACACACACACACACACACACACACACACACACACACACACACACACACACACACACACACACACACACACACACACACACACACACACACACACACACACACACACACACACACACACACACACACACACACACACACACACACACACACACACACACACACACACACACACACACACACACACACACACACACACACACACACACACACACACACACACACACACACACACCACACACACACACACACACACACACACACACACACACACACACACACACACACACACACACACACACACACACACACACACACACACACACACACACACACACACACACACACACACACACACACACACACACACACACACACACACACACACACACACACACACACACACACACACACACACACACACACACACACACACACACACACACACACACACACACACACACACACACACACACACACACACACACACACACACACACACACACACACACACACACACACACACACACACACACACACACACACACACACACAATCTAGTCTACCTATATATCTCCGACCCCCAACACCAAGACCAGTCGGAGAATCCCCTGCAGCCAGTGACCTAACTAACTGATTGCATGACCTCTTCCGCACGGGGCATCTCCCTCTGACCGCAAATCGACATTCGTTCGAGGGTGTGCCGCAAAGTCCCCAGGAGGGGATAACATTTCGAAGACAGTCTTTAATGCGGAATTCCTGCGGCAGCGCGGCCTACGTAGGGTACCATGTGGTATGGGTTTTGACTCATTGTCAAGCAGAATTCCTGCGGCAGCGCGGCCTACATAGATGTGGTATGGGTTTTGACTCATTGTCAAGCGAGGGAGTGTAAAAAAGTGAACAATTTTACAAGAAGTATGCCGGCTGCTAGGTTGGGTAGGTTCTAAGCTGCATATTGGTATCCTGTAGTGACCCGTTAATCTGGCTGGATGCCTTCTTAGGGCTACCAGTAGACGTGTTAGTGGTTATATGGAAAGGACGTTTCTTTCGCAGTATGGGGCCAGCCTGTCGACGTGGTGGACAGTCTGCATCTTTCCACAGTGACACGTTTTATCTTGAAAACCATTTCGGTTACAGCTTCGGTGATCTTGTATGGCCCATCCCAGTCGCATTGCAAGTTTGAGAAGAGATTTCGGGACTAAGATTTGTTTAATTATTTCACACACACACACACACACACACACACACACACACACACACACACACACACACACACACACACACACACACACACACACACACACACACACACACTCACACACCCACACACACACTCACACACACACACACACACACACACACACACACACACACACACACACACACACACACACACACACACACACACACACACACACACACACACACACACACACACACACACACACACACACACACACACACACACACACACACACACACACACACACACACACACACACACACACACACACACACACACACACACACACACACACACACACACACACACACACACACACACACACACACACACACACATTTCGGTTACAATTTCGGTTACAGCTTCGGTGATCTTGTATGGCCCATCCCCGTCGCATTGCAAGTTTGGGCACCGCCCGATTACGCGTCTTGGGAAATATAACCAAACAAGTTGAGATAGTTGGAAGCTGGGTTTCTTTGACCGCAAGTCATGGTATGTCTTCATACGCTGGCTCGCATTGTTCACCATAACTCGATTATTCTCCATTCAGTGTCGTGGTCAGATTGTCATTGTATTCACTGATGTACATAAGTTCCGTAGGTGGGCTTCCCAAGACCATCTCTAGTGGTAAGCAAAGTTCTCGGCCAAAGAGGAGCTTAGCCGGTGTCTACTTAATGCTATCTTGTACACTCGCGTGATATGATAGTAGGAGGTACGGAACATACTGGTCACAATCTCTTTGGTGCGAATTCAAAAATTTCGCCAGATAATCCAGTATTGTTTGGTTAAATCTTTCGATGAAACCATCTAACTGTGGGTGTCAACCTGTTGTGCGCGTTTCCTCGACTACGAACTTCTGCAGTACACCTTGAAAAACAGCACTCTCAAAATTTCTGCCTTGATCTGAATTGAGCTGTAGTAGGCTCCATGCCGGCTGAATACGGCTGAGATGAGTGCCTCTGAGACAGTCCCTGCTACTGATCTGGTACAGGGATTGCTTCGGGTCACTTAGTGAAGCAATCCATAGAGACTACTATGTAGCGGTTACCTTTATTTGTCTTTGGAAGTGGTCCCAATATGTCTACAGCAACTCTTTAGAAAATTGCGCCAACGTTATAGACTTGCAGAGGAGCTCTCCGTCTTGGCCGCGGCCCCTTCCATGCTTGACATTGTAAACATCCAGCACACCAGTCCTTTCCATCAGTACTACTACCAATCCAATAATACTTCTGTCGAAGTTTACCTAACAACACCTATCAACACCGAAGTGTTCGTTGCTAAGAGAATCGCGTACCTGTTGGAGAGCAAGTCTCCGAAGGGATTTCGGGACTAAGATTTGTTTAATTATTTCTGCTATTTGGCTGATGGTGCGGACGGCGATGTTATGTTCCAGTTTCAGAAGAGACCACATTGACCAGTACACCTTTATTTCGGGGCTCAAGCTTTTGATGTTGTGTTTATCAGGGCGCTGACCTGTAATCAGTCAACCACGAATGCAACGTTAGATGAGGTCATCCTCCTGCTGTTGACCTATATCCTCTTGGGTGCGACTAGGCAAATTATGATTGTGTCTTTCTCTTCTAGCCGTTGAAAATATTAAAAATCAGTTGTTGAACAATGGCGGCGAGATATTGCATCTGCATTACTGTGACTTTTACCTGGACGATGCATTATTTCTAAATCATAGGCCTACGTGCGTTCTATCCATCTTGGCCCTTGTTGCTCGGGACACCAAAAGTTCTTTAAGTATCTCAACCATGCATGGTCTGTTCAAATTGTAAACTTTTTCCCCAGTAAGAAGGGCTGCAAATCTGCGCAGGTTTTGACTATCGCATCAATTCATTCCTGGTGACACAGTAGTTTCGCTCAGGGCTTGTGAATATTTTGCTGTGGTATTCCACCACGCGTTCCATTCAGGCTGTGTATGTATAGGTGCAGTTGTTAAGCGGTCTTTCAATTCCTTGAATGCTCCTTGACAGGCATCTGTCGAGAGAAAATCTCGACTTTTCTCCATAAGCTCCGTTAATGGTTTCGCGATAGCTGAGCAATTTTTACCGAATTTCCGGTAATAAGCACAAAGACGAAGAAAATACTGATTATCTCTTCGTGTTTTTTGTCGCGGTCAATTGTTGACAGCCCTAGTTTTGTCGGGATCTGTCGACAAGCCGGTGTGGCTGATGAGGTGTCTTAGGAATTTCACTTACGTCTGACACAACTGAGACTTCTTCGGTGAAATTTTAGATTTGCTACTCTTAGTCGGGCTAAGACAAGGCAAAGATTTTCTACCATTTGTTAGAACGTGGGGCCATGTACGATAACATCGTCCAGTAGTGTAGCTATAGGGCTACCAGACTACTTTTTCCATACAAAAAGTGTCTGGAACTACTAGACCACTTTTTCCATACAAAA
>CAWVNZ010001683.1:85000-90000 GCA_963930735.1 Dioctria linearis | reverse complement strand
CTGCTAGGTTGGGTAGGTTCTAAGCTGCATATTGGTATCCTGTAGTGACCCGTTAATCTGGCTGGATGCCTTCTTAGGGCTACCAGTAGACGTGTTAGTGGTTATATGGAAAGGACGTTTCTTTCGCAGTATGGGGCCAGCCTGTCGACGTGGACAGTCTGCATCTTTCCACAGTGACACGTTTTATCTTGAAAACCATTTCGGTTACAGCTTCGGTGATCTTGTATGGCCCATCCCAGTCGCATTGCAAGTTTGGGCACCGCCCGATTACGCGTCTTGGGAAATATAACCAAACAAGTTGAGCTAGTTGGAAGCTGGGTTTCTTTGACCGCAAGTCATGGTATGTCTTCATACGCTGGCTCGCATTGTTCACCATAACTCGATTATTCTCCATTCAGTGTCGTGGTCAGATTGTCATTGTATTCACTGATGTACATAAGTTCCGTAGGTGGGCTTCCCAAGACCATCTCTAGTGGTAAGCAAAGTTCTCGGCCAAAGAGGAGCTTAGCCGGTGTCTACTTAATGCTATGTTGTACACTCGCGTGATATGATAGTAGGAGGTACGGAACATACTGGTCACAATCTCTTTGGTGCGAAATCAAAAATTTCCCCAGATAATCCAGTATTGTTTGGTTAAATCTTTCGATGAAACCATCTAACTGTGAGTGTCAACCTGTTGTGCGCGTTTCCTCGACTACGAACTTCTGCAGTACACCTTGAAAAACAGCACTCTCAAAATTTCTGCCTTGATCTGAATTGAGCTGTAGTAGGCTCCATGCCGGCTGAATACGGCTGAGATGAGTGCCTCTGAGACAGTCCCTGCTACTGATCTGGTACAGGGATTGCTTCGGGTCACTTAGTGAAGCAATCCATAGAGACTACTATGTAGCGGTTACCTTTATTTGTCTTTGGAAGTGGTCCCAATATGTCTACAGCAACTCTCTAGAAAATTGCGCCAACGTTATAGACTTGCAGAGGAGCTCTCCGTCTTGGCCGCGGCCCCTTCCATGCTTGACATTGTAAACATCCAGCACACCAGTCCTTTCCATCAGTACTACTACCAATCCAATAATACTTCTGTCGAAGTTTACCTAACAACACCTATCAACACCGAAGTGTTCGTTGCTAAGAGAATCGCGTACCTGTTGGAGAGCAAGTCTCCGAAGAGATTTCGGGACTAAGATTTGTTTAATTATTTCACACACACACACACACACACACACACACACACACACACACACACACACACACACACACACACACACACACACACACACACACACACACACACACACACACACACACACACACACACACACACACACACACACACACACACACACACACACACACACACACACACACACACACACACACACACACACACACACACACACACACACACACACACACACACACACACACACACACACACACACACACACACACACACACACACACACACACACACACACACACACACACACACACACACACACACACACACACACACACACACACACACACACACACACACACACACACACACACACACACACACACACACACACACGACACACACACACACACACACACACACACACACACACACACACACACACACACACACACACACACACACACACACACACACACACACACACACACACACACACACACACACACACACACACACACACACACACACACACACACACACACACATACACACACACACACACACACACACACACACACACACACACACACACACACACACACACACACACACACACACACACACACACACACACACACACACACACACACACACACACACACACACACACACACACACACACACACACACACACACACACACACACACACACACACACACACACACACACACACACACACACACACACACACACACACACACACACACACACACACACACACACACACACACACACACACACACACACACACACACACACACACACACACACACACACACACACACACACACACACACGCACACACACACACACACACACACACACACACACACACACACACACACACACACACACACACACACACACACACACACACACACACACACACACACACACACACACACACACACACACACACACACACACACACACACACACACACACACACACACACACACACACACACACACACACACACACACACACACACACACACACACACACACACACACACACACACACACACACACACACACACACACACACACACACACACACACACACACACACACACACACACACACACACACACACACACACATTTCGGTTACAGCTTCGGTGATCTTGTATGGCCCATCCCCGTCGCATTGCAAGTTTGGGCACCGCCCGATTACGCGTCTTGGGAAATATAACCAAACAAGTTGAGCTAGTTGGAAGCTGGGTTTCTTTGACCGCAAGTCATGGTATGTCTTCATACGCTGGCTCGCATTGTTCACCATAACTCGATTATTCTCCATTCAGTGTCGTGGTCAGATTGTCATTGTATTCACTGATGTACATAAGTTCCGTAGGTGGGCTTCCCAAGACCATCTCTAGTGGTAAGCAAAGTTCTCGGCCAAAGAGGAGCTTAGCCCGGTGTCTACTTAATGCTATCTTGTACACTCGCGTGATATGATAGTAGGAGGTACGGAACATACTGGTCACAATCTCTTTGGTGCGAATTCAAAAATTTCGCCAGATAATCCAGTATTGTTTGGTTAAATCTTTCGATGAAACCATCTAACTGTGGGTGTCAACCTGTTGTGCGCGTTTCCTCGACTACGAACTTCTGCAGTACACCTTGAAAAACAGCACTCTCAAAATTTCTGCCTTGATCTGAATTGAGCTGTAGTAGGCTCCATGCCGGCTGAATACGGCTGAGATGAGTGCCTCTGAGACAGTCCCTGCTACTGATCTGGTACAGGGATTGCTTCGGGTCACTTAGTGAAGCAATCCATAGAGACTACTATGTAGCGGTTACCTTTATTTGTCTTTGGAAGTGGTCCCAATATGTCTACAGCAACTCTTTAGAAAATTGCGCCAACGTTATAGACTTGCAGAGGAGCTCTCCGTCTTGGCCGCGGCCCCTTCCATGCTTGACATTGTAAACATCCAGCACACCAGTCCTTTCCATCAGTACTACTACCAATCCAATAATACTTCTGTCGAAGTTTACCTAACAACACCTATCAACACCGAAGTGTTCGTTGCTAAGAGAATCGCGTACCTGTTGGAGAGCAAGTCTCCGAAGGGATTTCGGGACTAAGATTTGTTTAATTATTTCTGCTATTTGGCTGATGGTGCGGACGGCGATGTTATGTTCCAGTTTCAGAAGAGACCACATTGACCAATACACCTTTATTTCGGGGCTCAAGCTTTTGATGTTGTGTTTATCAGGGCGCTGACCTGTAATCAGTCAACCACGAATGCAACGTTAGATGAGGTCATCCTCCTGCTGTTGACCTATATCCTCTTGGGTGCGACTAGGCAAATTATGATTGTGTCTTTCTCTCCTAGCCGTTGAAAATATTAAAAATCAGTTGTTGAACAATGGCGGCGAGATATTGCATCTGCATTACTGTGACTTTTACCTGGACGATGCATTATTTCTAAATCATAGGCCTACGTGCGTTCTATCCATCTTGGCCCTTGTTGCTCGGGACACCAAAAGTTCTTTAAGTATCTCAACCATGCATGGTCTGTTCAAATTGTAAACTTTTTCCCCAGTAAGAAGGGCTGCAAATCTGCGCAGGTTTTGACTATCGCATCAATTCATTCACACACACACACACACACACACACACACACACACACACACACACACACACACACACACACACACACACACACACACACACACACACACACACACACACACACACACACACACACACACACACACACACACACACACACACACACACACACACACACACACACACACACACACACACACACACACACACACACACACACACACACACACACACACACACACACACACACACACACACACACACACACACACACACACACACACACACACACACACACACACACACACACACACACACACACACACACACACACACACACACACACACACACACACACACACACACACACACACACACACACACACACACACACACACACACACACACACACACACACACACACACACACACACACACACACACACACACACACACACACACACACACACACACACACACACACACACACACACACACACACACACACACACACACACACACACACACACACACACACACACACACACACACACACACACACACACACACACACACACACACACACACACACACACACACACACACACACACACACACACACACACACACACACACACACACACACACACACACACACACACACACACACACACACACACACACACACACACACACACACACACACACACACACACACACACACACACACACACACACACACACACACACACACACACACACACACACACACACACACACACACACACACACACACACACACACACACACACACACACACACACACACACACACACACACACACACACACACACACACACACACACACACACACACACACACACACACACACACACACACACACACACACACACACACACACACACACACACACACACACACACACACACACACACACACACACACACACACACACACACACACACACACACACACACACACACACACACACACACACACACACACACACACACACACACACACACACACACACACACACACACACACACACACACACACACACACACACACACACACACACACACACACACACACACACACACACACACACACACACACACACACACACACACACACACACACACACACACACACACACACA
>CAWVNZ010001683.1:72500-75000 GCA_963930735.1 Dioctria linearis | reverse complement strand
GTAGGTGGGCTTCCCAAGACCATCTCTAGTGGTAAGCAAAGTTCTCGGCCAAAGAGGAGCTTAGCCGGTGTCTACTTAATGCTATGTTGTACACTCGCGTGATATGATAGTAGGAGGTACGGAACATACTGGTCACAATCTCTTTGGTGCGAAATCAAAAATTTCCCCACATAATCCAGTATTGTTTGGTTAAATCTTTCGATGAAACCATCTAACTGTGGGTGTCAACCTGTTGTGCGCGTTTCCTCGACTACGAACTTCTGCAGTACACCTTGAAAAACAGCACTCTCAAAATTTCTGCCTTGATCTGAATTGAGCTGTAGTAGGCTCCATGCCGGCTGAATACGGCTGAGATGAGTGCCTCTGAGACAGTCCCTGCTACTGATCTGGTACAGGGATTGCTTCGGGTCACTTAGTGAAGCAATCCATAGAGACTACTATGTAGCGGTTACCTTTATTTGTCTTTGGAAGTGGTCCCAATATGTCTACAGCAACTCTCTAGAAAATTGCGCCAACGTTATAGACTTGCAGAGGAGCTCTCCGTCTTGGCCGCGGCCCCTTCCATGCTTGACATTGTAAACATCCAGCACACCAGTCCTTTCCATCAGTACTACTACCAATCCAATAATACTTCTGTCGAAGTTTACCTAACAACACCTATCAACACCGAAGTGTTCGTTGCTAAGAGAATCGCGTACCTGTTGGAGAGCAAGTCTTCGAAGAGATTTCGGGACTAAGATTTGTTTAATTATTTCACACACACACACACACACACACACACACACACACACACACACACACACACACACACACACACACACACACACACACACACACACACACACACACACACACACACACACACACACACACACACACACACACACACACACACACACACACACACACACACACACACACACACACACACATACACACACACACACACACACACACACACACACACACACACACACACACACACACACACACACACACACACACACACACACACACACACACACACACACACACACACACACACACACACACACACACACACACACACACACACACACACACACACACACACACACACACACACACACACACACACACACACACACACACACACACACACACACACACACACACCACACACACACACACACACACACACACACACACACACACACACACACACACACACACACACACACACACACACACACACACACACACACACACACACACACACACACACACACACACACACACACACACACACACACACACACACACACACACACACACACACACACACACACACACACACACACACACACACACACACACACACACACACACACACACACACACACACACACACACACACACACACACACACACACACACACACACACACACACACACACACACGCACACACACACACACACACACACACACACACACACACACACACACACACACACACACACACACACACACACACACACACACACACACACACACACACACACACACACACACACACACACACACACACACACACACACACACACACACACACACACACACACACACACACACACACACACACACACACACATTTCGGTTACAGCTTCGGTGATCTTGTATGGCCCATCCCCGTCGCATTGCAAGTTTGGGCACCGCCCGATTACGCGTCTTGGGAAATATAACCAAACAAGTTGAGCTAGTTGGAAGCTGGGTTTCTTTGACCGCAAGTCATGGTATGTCTTCATACGCTGGCTCGCATTGTTCACCATAACTCGATTATTCTCCATTCAGTGTCGTGGTCAGATTGTCATTGTATTCACTGATGTACATAAGTTCCGTAGGTGGGCTTCCCAAGACCATCTCTAGTGGTAAGCAAAGTTCTCGGCCAAAGAGGAGCTTAGCCGGTGTCTACTTAATGCTATCTTGTACACTCGCGTGATATGATAGTAGGAGGTACGGAACATACTGGTCACAATCTCTTTGGTGCGAATTCAAAATTTCGCCAGATAATCCAGTATTGTTTGGTTAAATCTTTCGATGAAACCATCTAACTGTGGGTGTCAACCTGTTGTGCGCGTTTCCTCGACTACGAACTTCTGCAGTACACCTTGAAAAACAGCACTCTCAAAATTTCTGCCTTGATCTGAATTGAGCTGTAGTAGGCTCCATGCCGGCTGAATACGGCTGAGATGAGTGCCTCTGAGACAGTCCCTGCTACTGATCTGGTACAGGGATTGCTTCGGGTCACTTAGTGAAGCAATCCATAGAGACTACTATGTAGCGGTTACCTTTATTTGTCTTTGGAAGTGGTCCCAATATGTCTACAGCAACTCTTTAGAAAATTGCGCCAACGTTATAGACTTGCAGAGGAGCTCTCCGTCTTGGCCGCGGCCCCTTCCATGCTTGACATTGTAAACATCCAGCACACCAGTCATCAGTACTACTACCAATCCAATAATA
>CAWVNZ010001683.1:62500-65000 GCA_963930735.1 Dioctria linearis | reverse complement strand
GGATTTCGGGACTAAGATTTGTTTAATTATTTCTGCTATTTGGCTGATGGTGCGGACGGCGATGTTATGTTCCAGTTTCAGAAGAGACCACATTGACCAATACACCTTTATTTCGGGGCTCAAGCTTTTGATGTTGTGTTTATCAGGGCGCTGACCTGTAATCAGTCAACCACGAATGCAACGTTAGATGAGGTCATCCTCCTGCTGTTGACCTATATCCTCTTGGGTGCGACTAGGCAAATTATGATTGTGTCTTTCTCTCCTAGCCGTTGAAAATATTAAAAATCAGTTGTTGAACAATGGCGGCGAGATATTGCATCTGCATTACTGTGACTTTTACCTGGACGATGCATTATTTCTAAATCATAGGCCTACGTGCGTTCTATCCATCTTGGCCCTTGTTGCTCGGGACACCAAAAGTTCTTTAAGTATCTCAACCATGCATGGTCTGTTCAAATTGTAAACTTTTTCCCCAGTAAGAAGGGCTGCAAATCTGCGCAGGTTTTGACTATCGCATCAATTCATTCCTGGTGACACAGTAGTTTCGCTCAGGGCTTGTGAATATTTTGCTGTGGTATTCCACCACGCGTTCCATTCAGGCTGTGTATGTATAGGTGCAGTTGTTAAGCGGTCTTTCAATTCCTTGAATGCTCCTTGACAGGCATCTGTCGAGAGAAAATCTCGACTTTTCTCCATAAGCTCCGTTAATGGTTTCGCGATAGCTGAGCAATTTTTACCGAATTTCCGGTAATAAGCACAAAGACGAAGAAAATACTGATTATCTCTTCGTGTTTTTTGTCGCGGTCAATTGTTGACAGCCCTAGTTTTGTCGGGATCTGTCGACAAGCCGGTGTGGCTGATGAGGTGTCTTAGGAATTTCACTTACGTCTGACACAACTGAGACTTCTTCGGTGAAATTTTAGATTTGCTACTCTTAGTCGGGCTAAGACAAGGCAAAGATTTTCTACCATTTGTTAGAACGTGGGGCCATGTACGATAACATCGTCCAGTAGTGTAGCTATAGGGCTACCAGACTACTTTTTCCATACAAAAAGTGTCTGGAACTACTAGACCACTTTTTCCATACAAAAAGTGTCCGGAACTACCAGACCACTTTTTTCATACATAAAGTGTCCGGAAAATTCCAACTATTTTGGTGGATCACTGTGGGTTCTGGGAGGGGGAGGGGAGTGGATGGGGGGGGGCTGAAGTCGCTTTTGTACTGGAAATGTGACATCATCTTGAAGTTTTCTTTTAGGAGGATACTACAACAACCAATGTAGGTAGGTATGTTGACTTGGATATGTCCGTCTTCAGGCCGGTAATGAAATTCCGAATAATGTAAACAAAATCGCAGCCGAGTAAAGTAAACAAATTGAGGGATATTCACACACACACACGCACACACACACACACACACACACACACACACACACACACACACACACACACACACACACACTCACACACACACACACACACACACACACACACACACACACACACACACACACACACACACACACACACCACACACACACACACACACACACACACACACACACACACACACACACACACACACACACACACACACACACACACACACACACACACACACACACACACACACACACACACACACACACACACACACACACACACACACACACACACACACACACACACACACACACACACACACACACACACACACACACACACACACACACACACACACACACACACACACACACACACACCACAACACACACACACACACACACACACACACACACACACACACACACACACACACACACACACACACACACACACACACACACACACACACACACACACACACACACACACACACACACACACACACACACACACACACACACACACACACACACACACACACACACACACACACACACACACACACACACACACACACACACACACACACACACACACACACACACACACACACACACACACACACACACACACACACACACACACACACACACACACACACACACACACACACACACACACACACACACACACACACACACACACACACACACACACACACACACACACACACACACACACACACACACACACACACACACACACACACACACACACACACACACACACACACACACACACACACACACACACACACACACACACACACAACACACACACACACACACACACACACACACACACACACACACACACACACACACACACACACACACACACACACACACACACACACACACACACACACACACACACACACACACACACACACACACACACACACACACACACACACACACACACACACACACACACACACACACACACACACACACACACACACACACACACACACACACACACACACACACACACACACACACACACACACACACACACACACACACACACACACACACACACACACACACAC
>CAWVNZ010001683.1:52500-57500 GCA_963930735.1 Dioctria linearis | reverse complement strand
TACAAAAAGTGTCCGGAACTACCAGACCACTTTTTTCATACATAAAGTGTCCGGAAAATTCCAACTATTTTGGTGGATCACTGTGGGTTCTGGGGAGGGGGAGGGGAGTGGATGGGGGGGCTGAAGTCGCTTTTGTACTGGAAATGTGACATCATCTTGAAGTTTTCTTTAGGAGGTATACTACAACAACCAATGTAGGTAGGTATGTTGACTTGGATATGTCCGTTCTTCAGGCCTGGTAATGAAATTCCGAATAATGTAAACAAAATCGCAGCCGAGTATAGTAAACAAATTGAGGGATATTCACACACACACACGCACACACACACACACACACACACACACACACACACACACACACACACACACACACACACACACACAACACACACACACACACACACACACACACACACACACACACACACACACACACACACACACACACACACACACACACACACACACACACTCACACACACACACACACACACACACACACACACACACACACACACACACACACACACACACACACACACACACACACACACACACACACACACACACACACACACACACACACACACACACACACACACACACACACACATACACACACACACACACACACACACACACACACACACACACACACACACACACACACACACTCACACACACACACACACACACACAGACACACACACACACACACACACACACACACACACACACACACACACACACACACACACACACACACACACACACACACACACACACACACACACACACACACACACACACACACACACACACACACACACACACACACACACACACACACACACACACACACACACACACACACACACACACACACACACACACACACACACACACACACACACGCACACACACACGCACACACGCACACACACACACACACACACACACACACACACACACACACACACACACACACACACACACACACACACACACACACACACACACACACACACACACACACACACACACACACACACACACACACACACACACACACACACACACACACACACACACACACACACACACACACACACACACACACACACACACACACACACACACACACACACACACACACACACACACACACACACACACACACACACACACACACACACACACACACACACACACACACACACACACACACACACACACACACACACACACACACACACACACACACACACACACACACACACACACACACACACACACACACACACACACACACACACACACACACACATTTCGGTTACAGCTTCGGTGATCTTGTATGGCCCATCCCAGTCGCATTGCAAGTTTGGGCACCGCCCGATTACGCGTCTTGGGAAATATAACCAAACAAGTTGAGCTAGTTGGAAGCTGGGTTTCTTTGACCGCAAGTCATGGTATGTCTTCATACGCTGGCTCGCATTGTTCACCATAACTCGATTATTCTCCATTCAGTGTCGTGGTCAGATTGTCATTGTATTCACTGATGTACATAAGTTCCGTAGGTGGGCTTCCCAAGACCATCTCTAGTGGTAAGCAAAGTTCTCGGCCAAAGAGGAGCTTAGCCGGTGTCTACTTAATGCTATCTTGTACACTCGCGTGATATGATAGTAGGAGGTACGGAACATACTGGTCACAATCTCTTTGGTGCGAATTCAAAAATTTCGCCAGATAATCCAGTATTGTTTGGTTAAATCTTTCGATGAAACCATCTAACTGTGGGTGTCAACCTGTTGTGCGCGTTTCCTCGACTACGAACTTCTGCAGTACACCTTGAAAAACAGCACTCTCAAAATTTCTGCCTTGATCTGAATTGAGCTGTAGTAGGCTCCATGCCGGCTGAATACGGCTGAGATGAGTGCCTCTGAGACAGTCCCTGCTACTGATCTGGTACAGGGATTGCTTCGGGTCACTTAGTGAAGCAATCCATAGAGACTACTATGTAGCGGTTACCTTTATTTGTCTTTGGAAGTGGTCCCAATATGTCTACAGCAACTCTTTAGAAAATTGCGCCAACGTTATAGACTTGCAGAGGAGCTCTCCGTCTTGGCCGCGGCCCCTTCCATGCTTGACATTGTAAACATCCAGCACACCAGTCCTTTCCATCAGTACTACTACCAATCCAATAATACTTCTGTCGAAGTTTACCTAACTACACCTATCAACACCGAAGTGTTCGTTGCTAAGAGAATCGCGTACCTGTTGGAGAGCAAGTCTCCGAAGGGATTTCGGGACTAAGATTTGTTTAATTATTTCTGCTATTTGGCTGATGGTGCGGACGGCGATGTTATGTTCCAGTTTCAGAAGAGACCACATTGACCAATACACCTTTATTTCGGGGCTCAAGCTTTTGATGTTGTGTTATCAGGGCGCTGACCTGTAATCAGTCAACCACGAATGCAACGTTAGATGAGGTCATCCTCCTGCTGTTGACCTATATCCTCTTGGGTGCGACTAGGCAAGATTATGATTGTCGTTCTCTCTCTAGCCGTTGAAAATAATAAAAATCAGTTGTTGAACAATGGCGGCGAGATATTGCATCTGCATTACTGTGACTTTTACCTGGACGATGCATTATTTCTAAATCATAGGCCTACGTGCGTTCTATCCATCTTGGCCCTTGTTTGCTCGGGACACCAAAAGTTCTTTAAGTATCTCAACCATGCATGGTCTGTTCAAATTGTAAACTTTTTCCCCAGTAAGAAGGGCTGCAAATCTGCGCAGGTTTTGACTATCGCATCAATTCATTCCTGGTGACACAGTAGTTTCGCTCAGGGCTTGTGAATATTTTGCTGTGGTATTCCACCACGCGTTCCATTCAGCTGTGTATGTATAGGTGCTCCGTTAATGGTTTCGCGATAGCTGAGCAATTTTTACCGAATTTCCGGTAATAAGCACAAAGACGAAGAAAATACTGATTATCTCTTCGTGTTTTTTGTCGCGGTCAATTGTTGACAGCCCTAGTTTTGTCGGGATCTGTCGACAAGCCGGTGTGGCTGATGAGGTGTCTTAGGAATTTCACTTACGTCTGACACAACTGAGACTTCTTCGGTGAAATTTTAGATTTGCTACTCTTAGTCGGGCTAAGACAAGGCAAAGATTTTCTACCATTTGTTAGAACGTGGGGCCATGTACGATAACATCGTCCAGTAGTGTAGCTATAGGGCTACCAGACTACTTTTTCCATACAAAAAGTGTCTGGAACTACTAGACCACTTTTCCATACAAAAAGTGTCCGGAACTACCAGACCACTTTTTTCATACATAAAGTGTCCGGAAAATTCCAACTATTTTGGTGGATCACTGTGGGTTCTGGGGAGGGGAGGGGGAGGGGAGTGGATGGGGGGGCTGAAGTCGCTTTTGTACTGGAAATGTGACATCATCTTGAAGTTTTCTTTTAGGAGGATACTACAACAACCAATGTAGGTAGGTATGTTGACTTGGATATGTCCGTCTTCAGGCCGGTAATGAAATTCCGAATAATGTAAACAAAATCGCAGCCGAGTAAAGTAAACAAATTGAGGGATATTCACACACACACGCACACACACACACACACTCACACACTCACACACACACACACACACACACACACACACACACACACACACACACACACACACACACACTCACACACACACACACACACACACACCACACACACACACACACACACACACACACACACACACACACACACACACACACACAACACACACACACACACACACACACACACACACACACACACACACACACACACACACACACACACACACACACACACACACACACACACACACACACACACTCACACACACACACACACACACACACACACACACACACACACACACACACACACACACACACACACACACACACACACACACACACACACACACACACACACACACACACACACACACACACACACACACACACACACACACACACACACACACACACACACACACACACACACACACACACACACACACACACACACACACACACACACACACACACACACACACACACACAACACACACACACACACACACACACACACACACACACACACACACACACACACACACACACACACACACACACACACACACACACACACACACACACACACACACACACACACACACACACACACACACACACACACACACACACACACACACACACACACACACACACACACACACACACACACACACACACACACACACACACACACACACACACACACACACACACACACACACACACACACACACACACACACACACACACACACACACACACACACACACACACACACACACACACACACACACACACACACACACACACACACACACACACACACACACACACACACACACACACACACACACACACACACACACACACACACACACACACACACACACACACACACACACACACACACACACACACACACACACACACACACACACACACACACACACACACACACACACACACACACACACACACACACACACACACACACACACACACACACACACACACACACACACACACACACACACACACACACACACACACAATCTAATCTACCTATATATCTCCGACCCCCAACACCAAGACCAGTCGGAGAATCCCCTGCAGCCAGTGACCTAACTAACTGATTGCATGACCTCTTCCGCACGGGGCATCTCCCTCTGACCGCAAATCGACATTCGTTCGAGGGTGTGCCGCAAAGTCCCCAGGAGGGGATAACATTTCGAAGACAGTCTTTAATGCGGAATTCCTGCGGCAGCGCGGCCTACGTAGGGTACCATGTGGTATGGGTTTTGACTCAATGTCAAGCAGAATTCCTGCGGCAGCGCGGCCTACATAGATGTGGTATGGGTTTTGACTCATTG
>CAWVNZ010001683.1:37500-42500 GCA_963930735.1 Dioctria linearis | reverse complement strand
ACACACACACACACACACACACACACACACACACACACACACACACACACACACACACACACACACACACACACACACACACACACACACACACACACACACACACACACACACACACACACACACACACACACACACACACACACACACACACACACACACACACACACACACACACACACACACACACACACACACACACACACACACACACACACACACACACACACACACACACACACACACACACACACACACACACACACACACACACACACACACACACACACACACACACACACACACACACACACACACACACACACACACACACACACACACACACACACACACACACACACACACACACACACACACACACACACACACACACACACACACACACACACACACACACACACACACACACACACACACACACACACACACACACACACACACACACAATCTAGTCTACCTATATATCTCCGACCCCCAACACCAAGACCAGTCGGAGAATCCCCTGCAGCCAGTGACCTAACTAACTGATTGCATGACCTCTTCCGCACGGGGCATCTCCCTCTGACCGCAAATCGACATTCGTTCGAGGGTGTGCCGCAAAGTCCCCAGGAGGGGATAACATTTCGAAGACAGTCTTTAATGCGGAATTCCTGCGGCAGCGCGGCCTACGTAGGGTACCATGTGGTATGGGTTTTGACTCATTGTCAAGCAGAATTCCTGCGGCAGCGCGGCCTACATAGATGTGGTATGGGTTTTGACTCATTGTCAAGCGAGGGAGTGTAAAAAAGTGAACAATTTTACAAGAAGTATGCCGGTTGCTAGGTTGGGTAGTTTCTAAGCGGCATATTGGTATCCTGTAGTGACCCGTTAATCTGGCTGGATGCCTTCTTAGGGCTACCAGTAGACGTGTTAGTGGTTATATGGAAAGGACGTTTCTTTCGCAGTATGGGGCCAGCCTGTCGACGTGGACAGTCTGCATCTTTCCACAGTGACACGTTTTATCTTGAAAACCATTTCGGTTACAGCTTCGGTGATCTTGTATGGCCCATCCCAGTCGCATTGCAAGTTTGGGCACCGCCCGATTACGCGTCTTGGGAAATATAACCAAACAAGTTGAGCTAGTTGGATGCTGGGTTTCTTTGACCGCAAGTCATGGTATGTCTTCATACGCTGGCTCGCATTGTTCACCATAACTCGATTATTCTCCATTCAGTGTCGTGGTCAGATTGTCATTGTATTCACTGATGTACATAAGTTCCGTAGGTGGGCTTCCCAAGACCATCTCTAGTGGTAAGCAAAGTTCTCGGCCAAAGAGGAGCTTAGCCGGTGTCTACTTAATGCTATGTTGTACACTCGCGTGATATGATAGTAGGAGGTACGGAACATACTGGTCACAATCTCTTTGGTGCGAATTCAAAAATTTCGCCAGATAATCCAGTATTGTTTGGTTAAATCTTTCGATGAAACCATCTAACTGTGGGTGTCAACCTGTTGTGCGCGTTTCCTCGACTACGAACTTCTGCAGTACACCTTGAAAAACAGCACTCTCAAAATTTCTGCCTTGATCTGAATTGAGCTGTAGTAGGCTCCATGCCGGCTGAGTACGGCTGAGATGAGTGCCTCTGAGACAGTCCCTGCTACTGATCTGGTACAGGGATTGCTTCGGGTCACTTAGTGAAGCAATCCATAGAGACTACTATGTAGCGGTTACCTTTATTTGTCTTTGGAAGTGGTCCCAATATGTCTACAGCAACTCTTTAGAAAATTGCGCCAACGTTACAGACTTGCAGAGGAGCTCTCCGTCTTGGCCGCAGCCCCTTCCATGCTTGACATTGTAAACATCCAGCACACCAGTCCTTTCCATCAGTACTACTACCAATCCAATAATACTTCTGTCGAAGTTTACCTAACAACACCTATCAACACCGAAGTGTTCGTTGCTAAGAGAATCGCGTACCTGTTGGAGAGCAAGTCTCCGAAGAGATTTCGGGACTAAGATTTGTTTAATTATTTCACACACACACACACACACACACACACACACACACACACACACACACACACACACACACACACACACACACACACACACACACACACACACACACACACACACACACACACACACACACACACACACACACACACACACACACACACACACACACACACACACACACACACACACACACACACACACACACACACACACACACACACACCCACACCCACACACACACACACACACACACACACACACACACACACACACACACACACACACACACACACACACACACACACACACACACACACACACACACACACACACACACACACACACACACACACACACACACACACACACACACACACACACACACACACACACACACACACACACACACACACACACACACACACACACACACACACACACACACACACACACACACACACACACACACACACACACACACACACACACCACACACACACACACACACACACACACACACACACACACACACACACACACACACACACACACACACACACACACACACACACACACACACACACACACACACACACACACACACACACACACACACACACACACACACACACACACACACACACACACACACACACACACACACACACACACACACACACACACACACACACACACACACACACACACACACACACACACACACACACACACACACACACACACACACACACACACACACACACACACACACACACACACACACACACACACACACACACACACACACACACACACACACACACACACACACACACACACACACACACACACACACACACACACACACACACACACACACACACACACACACACACACACACACACACACACACACACACACACACACACACACACACACACACACACACACACACACACACACACACACACACACACACACACACACACACACACACACACACACACACACACACACACACACACACACACACACACACACACACACACACACACACACACACACACACACACACACACACACACACACACACACACACACACACACACACACACACACACACACACACACACACACACACACACACACACACACACACACACACACACACACACACACACACACACACACACACACACACACACACACACACACACACACACACACACACACACACACACACACACACACACACACACACACACACACACACACACACACACACACACACACACACACACACACACACACACACACACACACACACACACACACACACACACACACACACACACACACACACACACACACACACACACACACACACACACACACACACACACACACACACACACACACACACACACACACACACACACACACACACACACACACACACACACACACACACACACACACACACACACACACACACACACACACACACACACACACACACACACACACACACACACACACACACACACACACACACACACACACACACACACACACACACACACACACACACACACACACACACACACACACACACACACATCTGGCTGGATGCCTTCTTAGGGCTACCAGTAGACGTGTTAGTGGTTATATGGAAAGGACGTTTCTTTCGCAGTATGGGGCCAGCCTGTCGACGTGGACAGTCTGCATCTTTCCACAGTGACACGTTTTATCTTGAAAACCATTTCGGTTACAGCTTCGGTGATCTTGTATGGCCCATCCCAGTCGCATTGCAAATTTGGGCACCGCCCGATTACGCGTCTTGGGAAATATAACCAAACAAGTTGAGCTAGTTGGAAGCTGGGTTTCTTTGACCGCAAGTCATGGTATGTCTTCATACGCTGGCTCGCATTGTTCACCATAACTCGATTATTCTCCATTCAGTGTCGTGGTCAGATTGTCATTGTATTCACTGATGTACATAAGTTCCGTAGGTGGGCTTCCCAAGACCATCTCTAGTGGTAAGCAAAGTTCTCGGCCAAAGAGGAGCTTAGCCGGTGTCTACTTAATGCTATGTTGTACACTCGCGTGATATGATAGTAGGAGGTACGGAACATACTGGTCACAATCTCTTTGGTGCGAATTCAAAAATTTCGCCAGATAATCCAGTATTGTTTGGTTAAATCTTTCGATGAAACCATCTAACTGTGGGTGTCAACCTGTTGTGCGCGTTTCCTCGACTACGAACTTCTGCAGTACACCTTGAAAAACAGCACTCTCAAAATTTCTGCCTTGATCTGAATTGAGCTGTAGTAGGCTCCATGCCGGCTGAGTACGGCTGAGATGAGTGCCTCTGAGACAGTCCCTGCTACTGATCTGGTACAGGGATTGCTTCGGGTCACTTAGTGAAGCAATCCATAGAGACTACTATGTAGCGGTTACCTTTATTTGTCTTTGGAAGTGGTCCCAATATGTCTACAGCAACTCTTTAGAAAATTGCGCCAACGTTACAGACTTGCAGAGGAGCTCTCCGTCTTGGCCGCAGCCCCTTCCATGCTTGACATTGTAAACATCCAGCACACCAGTCCTTTCCATCAGTACTACTACCAATCCAATAATACTTCTGTCGAAGTTTACCTAACAACACCTATCAACACCGAAGTGTTCGTTGCTAAGAGAATCGCGTACCTGTTGGAGAGCAAGTCTCCGAAGAGATTTCGGGACTAAGATTTGTTTAATTATTTCACACACACACACACACACACACACACACACACACACACACACACACACACACACACACACACACACACACACACACACACACACACACACACACACACACACACACACACACACACACACACACCCACACACACACACACACACACACACCACACACACACACACACACACACACACACACACACACCACACACACACACACACACACACACACAC
>CAWVNZ010001683.1:32500-35000 GCA_963930735.1 Dioctria linearis | reverse complement strand
AATTCAAAAATTTCGCCAGATAATCCAGTATTGTTTGGTTAAATCTTTCGATGAAACCATCTAACTGTGGGTGTCAACCTGTTGTGCGCGTTTCCTCGACTACGAACTTCTGCAGTACACCTTGAAAAACAGCACTCTCAAAATTTCTGCCTTGATCTGAATTGAGCTGTAGTAGGCTCCATGCCGGCTGAGTACGGCTGAGATGAGTGCCTCTGAGACAGTCCCTGCTACTGATCTGGTACAGGGATTGCTTCGGGTCACTTAGTGAAGCAATCCATAGAGACTACTATGTAGCGGTTACCTTTATTTGTCTTTGGAAGTGGTCCCAATATGTCTACAGCAACTCTTTAGAAAATTGCGCCAACGTTACAGACTTGCAGAGGAGCTCTCCGTCTTGGCCGCAGCCCCTTCCATGCTTGACATTGTAAACATCCAGCACACCAGTCCTTTCCATCAGTACTACTACCAATCCAATAATACTTCTGTCGAAGTTTACCTAACAACACCTATCAACACCGAAGTGTTCGTTGCTAAGAGAATCGCGTACCTGTTGGAGAGCAAGTCTCCGAAGAGATTTCGGGACTAAGATTTGTTTAATTATTTCACACACACACACACACACACACACACACACACACACACACACACACACACACACACACACACACACACACACACACACACACACTAGTCTACCTATATATCTCCGACCCCCAACACCAAGACCAGTCGGAGAATCCCCTGCAGCCAGTGACCTAACTAACTGATTGCATGACCTCTTCCTCACGGGGCATCTCCCTCTGACCGCAAATCGACATTCGTTCGAGGGTGTGCCGGAAAGTCCCCAGGAGGGGATAACATTTCGAAGACAGTCTTTAATGCGGAATTCCTGCGGCAGCGCGGCCTACGTAGGGTACCATGTGGTATGGGTTTTGACTCATTGTCAAGCAGAATTCCTGCGGCAGCGCGGCCTACATAGATGTGGTATGGGTTTTGACTCATTGTCAAGCGAGGGAGTGTAAAAAAGTGAACAATTTTACAAGAAGTATGCCGGCTGCTAGGTTGGGTAGGTTCTAAGCGGCATATTGGTATCCTGTAGTGACCCGTTAATCTGGCTGGATGCCTTCTTAGGGCTACCAGTAGACGTGTTAGTGGTTATATGGAAAGGACGTTTCTTTCGCAGTATGGGGCCAGCCTGTCGACGTGGACAGTCTGCATCTTTCCACAGTGACACGTTTTATCTTGAAAACCATTTCGGTTACAGCTTCGGTGATCTTGTATGGCCCATCCCAGTCGCATTGCAAGTTTGGGCACCGCCCGATTACGCGTCTTGGGAAATATAACCAAACAAGTTGAGCTAGTTGGAAGCTGGGTTTCTTTGACCGCAAGTCATGGTATGTCTTCATACGCTGGCTCGCATTGTTCACCATAACTCGATTATTCTCCATTCAGTGTCGTGGTCAGATTGTCATTGTATTCACTGATGTACATAAGTTCCGTAGGTGGGCTTCCCAAGACCATCTCTAGTGGTAAGCAAAGTTCTCGGCAAAGAGGAGCTTAGCCGGTGTCTACTTAATGCTATGTTGTACACTCGCGTGATATGATAGTAGGAGGTACGGAACATACTGGTCACAATCTCTTTGGTGCGAATTCAAAAATTTCGCCAGATAATCCAGTATTGTTTGGTTAAATCTTTCGATGAAACCATCTAACTGTGGGTGTCAACCTGTTGTGCGCGTTTCCTCGACTACGAACTTCTGCAGTACACCTTGAAAAACAGCACTCTCAAAATTTCTGCCTTGATCTGAATTGAGCTGTAGTAGGCTCCATGCCGGCTGAGTACGGCTGAGATGAGTGCCTCTGAGACAGTCCCTGCTACTGATCTGGTACAGGGATTGCTTCGGGTCACTTAGTGAAGCAATCCATAGAGACTACTATGTAGCGGTTACCTTTATTTGTCTTTGGAAGTGGTCCCAATATGTCTACAGCAACTCTTTAGAAAATTGCGCCAACGTTACAGACTTGCAGAGGAGCTCTCCGTCTTGGCCGCAGCCCCTTCCATGCTTGACATTGTAAACATCCAGCACACCAGTCCTTTCCATCAGTACTACTACCAATCCAATAATACTTCTGTCGAAGTTTACCTAACAACACCTATCAACACCGAAGTGTTCGTTGCTAAGAGAATCGCGTACCTGTTGGAGAGCAAGTCTCCGAAGAGATTTCGGGACTAAGATTTGTTTAATTATTTCACACACACACACACACACACACACACACACACACACACACACACACACACACACACACACACACACACACACACACACACACACACACACACACACACACACACACACACACACACACACACACACACACACACACACACACACACACACACACACACACACACACACACACACACATACACACACACACACACACACACACACCACACACACACACACACACACACACACACACACACACACACACA
>CAWVNZ010001683.1:12500-20000 GCA_963930735.1 Dioctria linearis | reverse complement strand
GTGTAGCTATAGGGCTACCAGACTACTTTTTCCATACAAAAAGTGTCTGGAACTACTAGACCACTTTTTCCATACAAAAAGTGTCCGGAACTACCAGACCACTTTTTTCATACATAAAGTGTCCGGAAAATTCCAACTATTTTGGTGGATCACTGTGGGTTCTGGGGAGGGGGAGGGGAGTGGATGGGGGGGCTGAAGTCGCTTTTGTACTGGAAATGTGACATCATCTTGAAGTTTTCTTTTAGGAGGATACTACAACAACCAATGTAGGTAGGTATGTTGACTTGGATATGTCCGTCTTCAGGCCGGTAATGAAATTCCGAATAATGTAAACAAAATCGCAGCCGAGTAAAGTAAACAAATTGAGGGATATTCACACACACACACACACACACACACACACACACACACACACACACACACACACACACACACACACACACACACACACACACACACACACACACACACACACACACACACACACACACACACACACACACACACACACACACACACACACACACACACACACACACACACACACACACACACACACACACACACACACACACACACACACACACACACACACACACACACACACACACACACACACACACACACACACACACACACACACACACACACACACACACACACACACACACACACACACACACACACACACACACACACACACACACACACACACACACACACACACACACACACACACACACACACACACACACACACACACACACACACACACACATATATATATATATATATATATATATATATATATATATATATATACACACACACACACACACACACACACACACACACACACACACACACACACACACACACACACACACACACACACACACACACACACACACACACACACACACACACACACACACACACACACACACACACACACACACACACACACACACACACACACACACACACACACACACACACACACACACACACACACACACACACACACACACATTTCGGTTACAGCTTCGGTGATCTTGTATGGCCCATCCCAGTCGCATTGCAAGTTTGGGCACCGCCCGATTACGCGTCTTGGGAAATATAACCAAACAAGTTGAGCTAGTTGGAAGCTGGGTTTCTTTGACCGCAAGTCATGGTATGTCTTCATACGCTGGCTCGCATTGTTCACCATAACTCGATTATTCTCCATTCAGTGTCGTGGTCAGATTGTCATTGTATTCACTGATGTACATAAGTTCCGTAGGTGGGCTTCCCAAGACCATCTCTAGTGGTAAGCAAAGTTCTCGGCCAAAGAGGAGCTTAGCCGGTGTCTACTTAATGCTATCTTGTACACTCGCGTGATATGATAGTAGGAGGTACGGAACATACTGGTCACAATCTCTTTGGTGCGAATTCAAAAATTTCGCCAGATAATCCAGTATTGTTTGGTTAAATCTTTCGATGAAACCATCTAACTGTGGGTGTCAACCTGTTGTGCGCGTTTCCTCGACTACGAACTTCTGCAGTACACCTTGAAAAACAGCACTCTCAAAATTTCTGCCTTGATCTGAATTGAGCTGTAGTAGGCTCCATGCCGGCTGAATACGGCTGAGATGAGTGCCTCTGAGACAGTCCCTGCTACTGATCTGGTACAGGGATTGCTTCGGGTCACTTAGTGAAGCAATCCATAGAGACTACTATGTAGCGGTTACCTTTATTTGTCTTTGGAAGTGGTCCCAATATGTCTACAGCAACTCTTTAGAAAATTGCGCCAACGTTATAGACTTGCAGAGGAGCTCTCCGTCTTGGCCGCGGCCCCTTCCATGCTTGACATTGTAAACATCCAGCACACCAGTCCTTTCCATCAGTACTACTACCAATCCAATAATACTTCTGTCGAAGTTTACCTAACAACACCTATCAACACCGAAGTGTTCGTTGCTAAGAGAATCGCGTACCTGTTGGAGAGCAAGTCTCCGAAGGGATTTCGGGACTAAGATTTGTTTAATTATTTCTGCTATTTGGCTGATGGTGCGGACGGCGATGTTATGTTCCAGTTTCAGAAGAGACCACATTGACCAATACACCTTTATTTCGGGGCTCAAGCTTTTGATGTTGTGTTTATCAGGGCGCTGACCTGTAATCAGTCAACCACGAATGCAACGTTAGATGAGGTCATCCTCCTGCTGTTGACCTATATCCTCTTGGGTGCGACTAGCCAAATTATGATTGTGTCTTTCTCTTCTAGCCGTTGAAAATATTAAAAATCAGTTGTTGAACAATGGCGGCGAGATATTGCATCTGCATTACTGTGACTTTTACCTGGACGATGCATTATTTCTAAATCATAGGCCTACGTGCGTTCTATCCATCTTGGCCCTTGTTGCTCGGGACACCAAAAGTTCTTTAAGTATCTCAACCATGCATGGTCTGTTCAAATTGTAAACTTTTTGCCCAGTAAGAAGGGCTGCAAATCTGCGCATGTTTTGACTATCGCATCAATTCATTCCTGGTGACACAGTAGTTTCGCTCAGGCCTTGTGAATATTTTGCTGTGGTATTCCACCACGCGTTCCATTCAGGCTGTGTATGTATAGGTGCAGTTGTTAAGCGGTCTTTCAATTCCTTGAATGCTCCTTGACAGGCATCTGTCGAGAGAAAATCTCGACTTTTCTCCATAAGCTCCGTTAATGGTTTCGCGATAGCTGAGCAATTTTTACCGAATTTCCGGTAATAAGCACAAAGACGAAGAAAATACTGATTATCTCTTCGTGTTTTTTGTCGCGGTCAATTGTTGACAGCCCTAGTTTTGTCGGGATCTGTCGACAAGCCGGTGTGGCTGATGAGGTGTCTTAGGAATTTCACCTACGTCTGACACAACTGAGACTTCTTCGGTGAAATTTTAGATTTGCTACTCTTAGTCGGGCTAAGACAAGGCAAAGATTTTCTACCATTTGTTAGAACGTGGGGCCATGTACGATAACATCGTCCAGTAGTGTAGCTATAGGGCTACCAGACTACTTTTTCCATACAAAAAGTGTCTGGAACTACTAGACCACTTTTTCCATACAAAAAGTGTCCGGAACTACCAGACCACTTTTTTCATACATAAAGTGTCCGGAAAATTCCAACTATTTTGGTGGATCACTGTGGGTTCTGGGGAGGGGGAGGGGAGTGGATGGGGGGGCTGAAGTCGCTTTTGTACTGGAAATGTGACATCATCTTGAAGTTTTCTTTAGGAGGATACTACAACAACCAATGTAGGTAGGTATGTTGACTTGGATATGTCCGTCTTCAGGCCGGTAATGAAATTCCGAATAATGTAAACAAAATCGCAGCCGAGTAAAGTAAACAAATTGAGGGATATTCACACACACACACACACACACACACACACACACACACACACACACACACACACACACACACACACACACACACACACACACACACACACACACACACACACACACACACACACACACACACACACACACACACACACACACACACACACACACACACACACACACACCCACACACACACACACACACACCACACACACACACACACACACACACACCACACACACACACACACACACACACACACACACACACACACACACACACACACACACACACACCACACACACACACACACACACACACACACACACACACACACACACACACACACACACACACACACACACACACACACACACACACACACACACACACACACACACACACACACACACACACACACACACACACACACACACACACACACACACACACACACACACACACACACACACACACACACACACACACACACACACACACACACACACACACACACACACACACACACACACACACACACACACACACACACACACACACACACACACACACACACACACACACACACACACACACACACACACACACACACACACACACACACACACACACACACACACACACACACACACACACACACACACACACACACACACACACACACACACACACACACACACACACACACACACACACACACACACACACACACACACACACACACACACACACACACACACACACACACACACACACACACACACACACACACACACACACACACACACACACACACACACACACACACACACACACACACACACACACACACACACACACACACACACACACACACACACACACACACACACACACACACACACACACACACACACACACACACACACACACACACACACACACACACACACACACACACACACACACACACACACACACACACACACACACACACACACACACACACACACACACACACACACACACACACACACACACACACACACACACACACACACACACACACACACCCCCACACACACACACACACACACACACACCCACACACACCCACACACACCCACACACACACACACACACCCCCACACACACACACACACACACACACACACACACACACACACACACACACACACACACACACACACACACACACACACACACACACACACACACACACACACACACACACACACACACACACACACACACACACACACACACACACACACACACACACACACACACACACACACACACACACACACCCACACACACACACACACACACACACACACACACACACACACACACACACACACACACACACACACACACACACACACACACACACACACACACACACACACACACAAGCGTGGTGCGTAATGAAAAATTTATAAGCACACGATTCTTGTTTAACCTGTCCCTGCCTTAAATGAGCAGATTTTTCTGCACTAACTCCTTCTGAGTTAGGCTTACTTAAAAGGTTTTAATTTTCCCATCTCTCCTTCATTCTTTCTACAATCCGTGGTGGATAATGAAAAATTTACAAGGACACGATCCCTGTTTAACCTACCTCTGCCTTAAAGGAACAGATTTTTTTTCACAAACTCCTTCTGAGTTAGCCTTCCTTAGAAGGTTTTAATTTTCCTATCTCTCCTTCATTCCATGGTGCGTAATGAAAAATTTATAAGCACACGATTCTTGTTTAACCTGTCCCTGCCTTAAATGAGCAGATTTTTCTGGACTAACTCCTTCTGAGTTAGGCTTACTTAAAAGGTTTTAATTTTCCCATCTCTCCTTCATTCTTTCTACAATCCGTGGTGGATAATGAAAAATTTACAAGGACACGATCCCTGTTTAACCTACCTCTGCCTTAAAGGAACAGATTTTTTTTCACTAACTCCTTCTGAGTTAGCCTTCCTTAGAAGGTTTTAATTTTCCTATCTCTCCTTCATTATTTCTACAACCTGTGGTTGCTAATGAAAAATGTATAAGGACACGATCCTTGTTTAACCTGCTTCTGCCTTAAATGAGCAGATTCTTTCTCACTAATTCCTCCTGAGTTAGCCTCCGTTAGAAGGCTTCAACTTTCCTATCTCTCTTCATTATTTCCGTAATACGTGGCGGCTGATAGAAATTTTAAAGGACACGATCCTAGTAGAACCCATCTCTGCCTTAAATGAGGAGATGACTTTCCACTAATTTCTTCTGAGTTAGCCTTCGTTAGAAGGTTTCAACTTTCCTATCGCTATTCATTATTTGCGTAATACGTGGTGGCTGATAGAAACTTAAAAGGACACGACCCTAGTATAACACATCTCTAGCTGTAATGAGTAGATGACTTCTTACTAACCCCTTCTGGGTTAACCTACATTACGGTCTTTCCAGACCTAGATATATATATATAAATTAATTAAAATTCATCCACAGATCACCCACTTCCCACTTAAACATTAATCCATTCCTCCTTTCCGACTAACGCACTAATATCCCATTCACTTCCCACTAACAGACTAATCGATTCCTCATTCCCCGCTAACACACCAATCTCCCACCCACATCCCACTAATCCCCTTACAAGCAATCCACTTCCCACCAACACACTAATCCATTCCTCCTCTCTCACTAACACACAAACACACCGTGCACCTCCCACTAACACACCGTCCACCTCCCACCAACACACAAATAAACAACCTTACAGCAAACACCAGCAGTCACATATCATACACCAGCAAATAGTACCCCAATTCCCGCCACACCGATAACCCTAGACACGTGGAAACGCGTGAACACCACGTGATCATCACCTTTGAGTCTACCACCTCAACCCATAATAACTGTGAGGCAAGGTACGATTTGCAGTACCATCAAGATAAAAGGAAAAATTGAAGGACAAAGAACAAAAATTTCTCAATTCTTTGTGCTGATCGATTGATCTTTAATGATTCATTTATGATCACTGAAAAATTACACATTGCGCATAGCCTCTATTCATATATGTAGGTATATAGAGCACATATTCATATCAATTCGACAAAGCGGAAGCAAAAAGATTTAAACATTTAAAATGATCGTTCCGTTATTGTGTTCAAAAACGTTGACTGATCAATAAATGATCGAACTGTGAATCATCCAAAAGCGGCAGCAACAATAATAATTATTATTGTTGAATACATTACAAAGCGACTATCATCTTTTGGTTATTCCCCCGCATTGATGCTACATGCCACATGATTGTGGAGACCGGAGCTACGCATTCCATACTTAACAGAAAATTTTTTGCCCGTTTGCCAAACCATTCTCGTCTCAAATCCTCATATACGCAAATTCGGAATGTCCCAGGAGAAACTAGCATCGTAAATGGAATCGTTGAGTTGCGCATAGCTATCAGCAGTTTTTCCATCACACATACCTTATACGTAACAGATTTCTTCGACGAATGCATTATTGGAATGGATTTTCTTGCGGGTCGCCATTGTTCAATTAACTTAGAGAAATGCTTTATTCAGATTGCCCACGAGATCGTGGCAGTAATGGATGAAAGCAGCGACCTTTTTGTCAGAACCATACAGGATTGTACATTACCAGCTGAATCAACCTTCTTCGAAGCACTTTTAAATCCGATGGTCGGTGAACAAGAAAAGGTTTTTCTATCTCCAAATAATGTTGCCCCTTCTCTCTGGATGAAACCGGCGGTCTGCCTTTCGCATAATGGAAGTGAAACTGTTCGGATAACTAACATCATGGAAAACCCAATCGAGCTCAAAGCTAACACCTCTTTAGCATATGTTGAAGTGACTGCAGACATTGTCAGTTTGTCCGAGGAAATACCACCTAACTTAAATAGTTTACGCCCGAATTATACCCATTGCTGGTACCCACAACTGTGCACCTGGATAACTAACAGATAATAATACTGGAAAATCTACTCATGGAACATCAACATTTCTTTGCGCGAACAAAAAACGACCTCGGCCGAACCACAATAATGCGGCATCAGATCGATGTAGGCGACAAACCAATTGAACAGCCGCCAAGGCGGCTTCCACTAGCCAAACGC
>CAWVNZ010001683.1:2500-7500 GCA_963930735.1 Dioctria linearis | reverse complement strand
ACATATTCATATCAATTCGACAAAGCGGAAGCAAAAAGATTTAAACATTTAAAATGATCGTTCCGTTATTGTGTTCAAAAACGTTGACTGATCAATAAATGATCGAACTGTGAATCATCCAAAAGCGGCAGCAACAATAATAATTATTATTGTTGAATACATTACAAAGCGACTATCATCTTTTGGTTATTCCCCCGCATTGATGCTACATGCCACATGATTGTGGAGACCGGAGCTACGCATTCCATACTTAACAGAAAATTTTTTGCCCGTTTGCCAAACCATTCTCGTCTCAAATCCTCATATACGCAAATTCGGAATGTCCCAGGAGAAACTAGCATCGTAAATGGAATCGTTGAGTTGCGCATAGCTATCAGCAGTTTTTCCATCACACATACCTTCTACGTAACAGATTTCTTCGACGAATGCATTATTGGAATGGATTTTCTTGCGGGTCGCCATTGTTCAATTAACTTAGAGAAATGCTTTATTCAGATTGCCCACGAGATCGTGGCAGTAATGGATGAAAGCAGCGACCTTTTTGTCAGAACCATACAGGATTGTACATTACCAGCTGAATCAACCTTCTTCGAAGCACTTTTAAATCCGATGGTCGGTGAACAAGAAAAGGTTTTTCTATCTCCAAAATCTAAATGAGAGTGCGTGGAGTCAATCCGATCGGACGTTGCATAGTGTTGTAGTTCAAATAAATCAATATAAACATATTCAATCAATTAATTTAAGACAAGTGATAGTGTTGTGCTAAATATCTTGAATATAATCAATTACTATAATTATTAAAATTCCGAAGCGACCGATAAATTAATAAATAAACAAAATAAATTTTATCCGCCAAGTGAAGGGCTCTTCTATGCCCTATCAACATTCTATAAGCCAGCAGCACGGTAACGTTTCCTTTCCTTCTCTTCATCTGTGATCAGTGCAAATGCATTAGCACTTGTCACTGATCAGCAATACGGGTGTCCCCAGCTGTGGTCATTGAACTGCACAGTCTGAGGTATTGAAAGCAGCAATAGGCATAACACTATTGTTGTTTTTTTTTACCTCGCTGTGTCGTTGACTGCGGCTGGTGGCGCCCAAATTTTTGTGTTGTTGTGTGTCGCTTTTTTTCTTTTTTGCTTTTTTGTTTTTGCCTTCAGCATGCAGAATTTTATTTTAGATTTCTGCAACATTCGCGGATTAAGAGCAAATCGGTTTTCGGTATACTGCCACCTTAACTCAAAAAATCCGGCAATTCTTGCGCTAAGTGAAACCAAGGTCGTTTCTGATGCTGATATTAATCAGTATCACGTCCCTGGTTACAGCTTCGTGCCTCTCTTTTCTCAGCATAGAGGGATCGCAGTATATATTCGGAATGATGTGGCCTTTACTATTCTTCAAGATTTTCCTTCTGCTAATCCAGAGTTTAATTATATCTGGATTAGGTTCAAACTTCACAAGCACATCATATACTTCTGTTTCCTTTATCGCAGCCCAAATATGTCTGATGACGACACGGTATCCGTATTTGACAATATCTCCAACAATATTGATCATTTGCTTTCTGTTTCCCCCTCTTCCGAAATCGTCCTGGCAGGCGATTTTAATGTTCATAATATACCGTGGCTCAGACATTCTTCTACCACAAGTCCTGCGGGCCGTTTCGTTGAACTCTTCTGTGAATCATTTAATTTGCAACAGCTAGTGGATGCACCAACGCGAATTCCTGATGCAGCTGGAGATAAAGCTAATTTACTCGACTTGTTTCTAACATCTCATCCTGACAAATATTCCATTTCAGTCGGTTCCCCTCTTGGAAATTCAGACCATTGTTTAATCACGGCTCAATTTACCACCTCAAACCTGTGCCGCCCAACTGCTCCACCTACAAGTAGGCTTCTTTGGCACTATAAGAATGCTGATTGGGAAAGTCTCAATAAGTATCTTAAAGAAATTGATTGGTCGGTTTGTTTTGCTTCGAGGGATGTTGATGAATGCACATTACAATTTAGTAACATACTAAATCTTGGCATGCGTGAATACATTCCGTATTCTTATAGCAGGTCTCAACAACAGCATGATCGCTCCTGGTTTAACGATAAGTGTAACCAAGCTATAAAAGCGAAAGAGTCTGCTTTTCGCGCCTATCAATTGCATCCATGTCCGGAAATGAAACAAGTCTACAAGACTGCACGGAACACCTGCAAGTCCATTATCCAGAGAGAAAAATTTCTTTTTGACCAGAATATTAGACAAAGAATCTTGACAAGCCGCAAAGGTAGCAAAGGTTTCTGGTCCCTGGTCAAAACCATCAGGAACAATTTCACCAGTTCCTCTATACCTTCACTACTTAATAATGGAGAAGTGATTGTTGACTCCCTGGATAAAGCTAATATTTTAGCTGCTAGATTCGCCTCAAATTCTCGTCTTCCACCAACTTCACAAACACCTGTTTTGCATCGCCCGTGTGAATGTGTACAAGAGCCAATACACGTTCGTACGAGGGATGTGTTCAGGGTCCTTAAGGATATCAACGTCTCCAAAGCCGCAGGTCCTGATGGTTTTTCGCCCCTGTTAATTAAAAGCTGCGCCTCATCCTTGGCTAAACCTCTGCGCAAACTCTTCTACTTGTCTTATTCGACAGGAAAATTTCCAACTGCTTGGAAGCTAGCTCACGTTCAGCCTATTCCTAAGAAAGGAGAGCGTAGCGATCCCTCAAATTATCGACCAATTGCCATCACTTCGATTCTTTCAAAGGTTTTTGAATCTATCATTAACTCAAAATTAATGAAGTATCTAGAAACTAATCATCTCATCAACGATCGCCAATATGGCTTCCGAGCTGGACGCTCATCTGGAGACTTGCTGACCTTTCTTACGGAACGTTGGAACCGTAGTCTTCACAATTTTGGTGAGTCTAAAATCGTTGCTCTAGATATTTCAAAAGCCTTTGATAGAGTCTGGCATCCAGCCCTTTTAGCCAAACTTAAAGCACTTGGTCTCTCCCCTCCTCTTCTATTATGGATTGAAAGTTTCCTATCTAGTCGCCAAATACGTGTTGTATTAGATGGCGTTACATCTGAACCGCATCCCATAAATGCCGGTGTGCCTCAAGGCTCTGTTATCTCTCCAACTCTCTTTTTAGTTTTCATTAATGATCTGCTTTCCCTTACTTTCAATCCCATCCATAGTTTCGCAGATGACAGTACTCTTGATTTCGCTTACTCCTTTGACACTCTTGCGGAATCCAGGGGGAATGCCGCATGTGTTAAACGAGATTGCATGACTAGATCATTGAATAACGATCTTAACAGTATCCTCGCTTGGGGCAAAGCGAATCGCGTCGAATTCAATGCATCTAAGACTCAAAGCTGTCTCATCTCATTAAAACAAGATCATAACTTAACCACACCCGTTTCTTTTGATGGAGCATTAATTTCTGATTCACCGTCACTAAGCATTCTTGGCATTAATATTTCCAGTAAGTTAAACTGGACAGATCACATCTTCTCTGTTGCCAAAGAAGCATCGAAATGTCTTGGATTTCTGAAAAGGTGTAAGAAATATTTCAGCCCGTCAAATCTAGCGCTCCTCTACAAGTCCTACATTAGACCTAGAATGGAATACAACTCCCATATATGGGCCGGGGCTGGTCGCACAGCCTTAGCTTCATTGGATATTGTCCAAAAGAGAGCCTTCAAGCTCATTGGCGATTTGGCAATAACTTGTCATATCGACTCACTCGAGCACCGCCGCAATGTTGGATGCCTTTCGCTCCTTTATCGCTATATGCATGGTCAATGTTCTGATGAAATATCTATCTAATCCCTTGTAGAATGATTCCTGCACGCAATACTCGCGCTGCAAACCGCGCACATCCTTTAACCCTTCTAATTACTTTCGGCCGTACAGTAAAATTCCGAGATGCTTTTTTATCCCGAACAGTGCGAATGTGGAACAGCTTACCATCTTCTGTTTTTCCTCCGGCATACAATCTGCGGAAGTTTAAGGGCGACACACATCGGCACCTCCGCCACTCTCCTCACATCCCCTAATCCTTTCCCTATCTCCTTCCTGCCATGCTGTGCTTTGCATCATAGGGTATCCCCTGAGCTTGGCTTAATAATATAAAAAAAAAAAAAAAAAAAAAAAAATAATGTTGCCCCTTCTCTCTGGATGAAACCGGCGGTCTGCCTTTCGCATAATGGAAGTGAAACTGTTCGGATAACTAACATCATGGAAAACCCAATCGAGCTCAAAGCTAACACCTCTTTAGCATATGTTGAAGTGACTGCAGACATTGTCAGTTTGTCCGAGGAAATACCACCTAACTTGAATAGTTTACGCCCGAATTATACCCATTGCTGGTACCCACAACTGTGCACCTGGATAACTAACAGATAATAATACTGGAAAATCTACTCATGGAACATCAACATTTCTTTGCGCGAACAAAAAACGACCTCGGCCGAACCACAATAATGCGGCATCAGATCGATGTAGGCGACAAACCAATTGAACAGCCGCCAAGGCGGCTTCCACTAGCCAAACGCCAGGAAGCGTAAAATCTAGTACATGATATGAAAACCCAAGGCGTTATCAATCCATCCAGTAGCCCTTGGAATTCTCCAGTCGTGCTGGTGAAGAAAAAGGATGGCTCGACTAGATTTTGCGTCGACTACAGGCCGGGAAACGAGGTCACCAAAAAGGATTCATATCCGCTGCCGCGTATCGATGTGACTCTTTATGCACTAGCCGGCTCTACTTGATTTTCGACACTAGACCAACAGTCGGGCTACTGGCAAGTAGAAGTGGGAGAAGAAGACCGCGAAAAGAAAGTGGATACGGTAGTTTTCAGTTATGCTTTTGGACTAACCAATGCCCCTGCAACATTTCAGAGGCTTATGGAAATCATCCTTCATGGAATTCCACCTCAGGCGTGCGTAGTATATTTGGACGAAGTAGTGTAGCTATGGGTCTACCAGACCACTTTTTCCATA
>CAWVNZ010001682.1:0-56752 GCA_963930735.1 Dioctria linearis | reverse complement strand
AAGGCAATCCCTGGCGTAATTATAATTTGCAACAGTAAAAAATTATTTTTTGCAAAATTTACTATAGAAAAGGCAATCCCTGGCGTAATTAAAATTTGAGACAGTAAAAAATGAATTTTTGAATAATTTACTATAGAAAAGGCAATCCCTGGCGTAATTAAAATTTGAGACACTAAACAATTATTTTTTGCAAAATTTACTATACAAAAGGCAATCCCTGGCGTAATTAAAATTTGAGACAGTAAAAAATGAATTTTTGAATAATTTACTATAGAAAAGGCAATCCCTGGCGTAATTAAAATTTGCGACAGTAAAAAATTATTTTCTGAATAATTTACTATAGAAAAGGCAATCCCTGGCGTAATTATAATTTGCAACAGTAAAAAATTATTTTTTGCAAAATTTACTATAGAAAAGGCAATCCCTGGCGTAATTAAAATTTGAGACAGTAAAAAATGAATTTTTGAATAATTTACTATAGAAAAGGCAATCCCTGGCGTAATTAAAATTTGAGACAGTATAAAATTAATTTTTGAATAATTTACTATAGAAAAGGCAATCCCTGGCGTAATTAAAATTTGCGACAGTAAAAAATGAATTTTTGAATAATTTACTATACAAAAGGCAATCCCTGGCGTAATTATAATTTGCGACAGTAAAAAATTATTTTTTGCAAAATTTACTATACAAAAGGCAATCCCTGGCGTAATAAAAATTTGCGACAGTAAAAAATGAATTTTTGAATAATTTACTATACAAAAGGCAATCCCTGGTGTAATTATAATTTGCGACAGTAAAAAATTATTTTTTGAATAATTTACTATAGAAAAGGCAATCCCTGGCGTAATTAAAATTTGAGACAGTAAAAAATGAATTTTTGAATAATTTACTATACAAAAGGCAATCCCTGGCGTAATTAAAATTTGAGACAGTATAAAATTATTTTTTGAATAATTTACTATAGAAAAGGCAATCACTGGCGTAATTAAAATTTGAGACAGTAAAAAATTATTTTTTGAATAATTTACTATAGAAAAGTCAATCCCTGGCGTATTTAAAATTTGCAACAGTAAAAAATTATTTTTTGAATAATTTACTATACAAAAGGCAATCCCTGGCGTAATTATAATTTGCGAAGTAAAAAATTATTTTTTGAATAATTTACTATACAAAAGGCAATCCCTGGCGTAATTAAAATTTGCAACAGTAAACAATTATTTTTTCAATAATTTACTATACAAAAGGCAACCCCTGGCGTAATTATAATTTGCGACAGTAAAAAATTATTTTTTGAATAATTTACTATAGAAAAGGCAATCCCTGGCGTAATTAAAATTTGAGACAGTAAAAAATTATTTTTTGAATAATTTACTATAGAAAAGGCAATCCCTGGCGTAATTAAAGTTTGCGACACTAAACAATTATTTTTTGCAAAATTTACTATAAAAAAGGCAATCCCTGGCGTATTTAAAATTTGCAACAGTAAAAAATTATTTTTTGAATAATTTACTATAGAAAAGGCAATCCCTGGCGTAATTAAAATTTGAGACAGTAAAAAATGAATTTTTGAATAATTTACTACACAAAAGGCAATCCCTGGCGTAATTATAATTTGCGACAGTAAAAAATTATTTTTGCAAAATTTACTATAGAAAAGGCAATCCCTGGCGTAATTATAATTTGCGACAGAATAAAATTATTTTTTGAATAATTTACTATACAAAAGGCAATCCCTGGAGAAATTATAATTTGCGACAGTAAAAAATTATTTTTTGAATAATTTACTATAGAAAAGGGAATCCCTGGCATATTTAAAATTTGCGACAGTAAAAAATTATTTTTTGAATAATTTACGATACAAAAGGCAATCCTGGCGTAATTAAAATTTGAGACAGTATAAAATTAATTTTTGAATAATTTACTATAGAAAAGGCAATCCCTGGCGTAATTAAAATTTGAGACAGTATAAAATTATTTTTTGAATAATTTACTATAGCAAAGGCAATCCCTGGCGTATTTAAAATTTGAGACAGTAAAAAATTATTTTTTGAATAATTTACTATAGAAAAGGCAATCCCTGGCGTATTTAAAATTTGAGACAGTAAAAAATGAATTTTTGAATAATTTACTATACAAAAGGCAATCCCTGGCGTAATTAAAATTTGCAACAGTAAACAATTATTTTTTGAATAATTTACTATAGAAAAGGCAATCCCTGGCGTAATTATAATTTGCGACCGTAAAAAATGAATTTTTGAATAATTTACTATAGAAAAGGAAATTCCTGGCGTAATTAAAATTTGCGACACTAAACAATTATTTTTTGAATAATTTACTATAGAAAAGGCAATCCCTGGCGTAATTAAAATTTGAGACAGTAAAAAATGAATTTTTGAATAATTTACTATAGAAAAGGCAATCCCTGGCGTAATTAAAATTTGAGACAGTAAAAAATGAATTTTTGAATAATTTACTATAGAAAAGGCAATCCCTGGCATAGTTAAAATTTGAGACAGTAAAAAATTATTTTTTGAATAATTTACTATAGAAAAGGCAATCCCTGGCGTAATTAAAATTTGCGACACTAAACAATTATTTTTTGAATAATTTACTATAGAAAAGGCAATCCCTGGCGTAATTAAAATTTCCGACACTAAACAAATATTTTTTGCAAAATTTACTATACAAAAGGCAATCCCTGGCGTAATTAAAATTTGCGACAGTATAACATTATTTTTTGAATAATTTACTATAGAAAAGTCAATCCCTGGCGTAATTAAAATTTGCGACACTAAACAATTATTTTTTGCAAAATTTACTATAGAAAAGGCAATCCCTGGCGTAATTAAAATTTGCGACAGAAAAAATTATTTTTTGAATAATTTACTATAGAAAAGGCAATCCCTGGCGTAATTAAAATTTGCGACAGTAAAAAATGAATTTTTGAATAATCTACTATAGAAAAGGCAATCCCTGGCGTAATTAAAATTTGCGACACTAAACAATTATTTTTTGAATAATTTACTATAGAAAAGGCAATCCCTGGCGTAATTATAATTTCCGACAGTAAAAAATTATTTTTTGAATAATTTACTATAGAAAAGGCAATCCCTGGCGTAATTATAATTTGCAACAGTAAAAAATTATTTTTTGCAAAATTTACTATAGAAAAGGCAATCCCTGGCGTAATTATAATTTCCGACAGTAAAAAATTATTTTTTGAATAATTTACTATAGAAAAGGCAATCGCTGGCGTAATTAAAATTTGAGACAGTAAAAAATGAATTTTTGAATAATTTACTATAGAAAAGGCAATCCCTGGCGTAATTAAAATTTGCGACAGTAAAAAATGAATTTTTGAATAATTTACTATAGAAAAGGCAATCCCTGGCGTAATTAAAATTTGAGACATTAAAAAATGAATTTTTGAATAATTTACTATAGAAAAGGCAATCCCTGGCGTATTTAAAATTTGCAACAGTAAAAAATTATTTTTTGAATAATTTACTATAGAAAAGGCAATCCCTGGCGTAATTATAATTTGCAACAGTAAAAAATTATTTTTTGCAAAATTTACTATAGAAAAGGCAATCCCTGGCGTAATTAAAATTTGAGACAGTAAAAAATGAATTTTTGAATAATTTACTATAGAAAAGGCAATCCCTGGCGTAATTAAAATTTGAGACACTAAACAATTATTTTTTGCAAAATTTACTGTACAAAAGGCAATCCCTGGCGTAATTAAAATTTGAGACAGTAAAAAATGAATTTTTGAATAATTTACTATAGAAAAGGCAATCCCTGGCGTAATTAAAATTTGCGACAGTAAAAAATTATTTTCTGAATAATTTACTATAGAAAAGGCAATCCCTGGCGTAATTATAATTTGCAACAGTAAAAAAATTATTTTTTGCAAAATTTACTATAGAAAAGGCAATCCCTGGCGTAATTAAAATTTGAGACAGTAAAAAATGAATTTTTGAATAATTTACTATAGAAAAGGCAATCCCTGGCGTAATTAAAATTTGAGACAGTATAAAATTATTTTTTGAATAATTTACTATAGAAAAGGCAATCCCTGGCGTAATTATAATTTGCGACAGTAAAAAATTATTTTTTGAATAATTTACTATACAAAAGGCAATCCCTGGCGTAATTAAAATTTGCAACAGTAAACAATTATTTTTTCAATAATTTACTATACAAAAGGCAACCCCTGGCGTAATTATAATTTGCGACAGTAAAAAATTATTTTTTGAATAATTTACTATAGAAAAGGCAATCCCTGGCGTAATTAAAATTTGAGACAGTAAAAAATTATTTTTTGAATAATTTACTATAGAAAAGGCAATCCCTGGCGTAATTAAAGTTTGCGACACTAAACAATTATTTTTTGCAAAATTTACTAAAAAAAGGCAATCCCTGGCGTATTTAAAATTTGCAACAGTAAAAAATTATTTTTTGAATAATTTACTATAGAAAAGGCAATCCCTGGCGTAATTCAAATTTGAGACAGTAAAAAATGAATTTTTGAATAATTTACTACACAAAAGGCAATCCCTGGCGTAATTATAATTTGCGACAGTAAAAAATTATTTTTTGCAAAATTTACTATAGAAAAGGCAATCCCTGGCGTAATTATAATTTGCGACAGAATAAAATTATTTTTTGAATAATTTACTATACAAAAGGCAATCCCTGGAGAAATTATAATTTGCGACAGTAAAAAATTATTTTTGAATAATTTACTATAGAAAAGGGAATCCCTGGCATATTTAAAATTTGCGACAGTAAAAAATTATTTTTTGAATAATTTACTATACAAAAGGCAATCCCTGGCGTAATTAAAATTTGAGACAGTATAAAATTAATTTTTGAATAATTTACTATAGAAAAGGCAATCCCTGGCGTAATTAAAATTTGAGACAGTATAAAATTATTTTTTGAATAATTTACTATAGCAAAGGCAATCCCTGGCGTATTTAAAATTTGAGAGAGTAAAAAATTATTTTTTGAATAATTTACTATAGAAAAGGCAATCCCTGGCGTATTTAAAATTTGAGACAGTAAAAAATGAATTTTTGAATAATTTACTATACAAAAGGCAATCCCTGGCGTAATTAAAATTTGCAACAGTAAACAATTATTTTTTGAATAATTTACTATAGAAAAGGCAATCCCTGGCGTAATTATAATTTGCGACCGTAAAAAATGAATTTTTGAATAATTTACTATAGAAAAGGAAATTCCTGGCGTAATTAAAATTTGCGACACTAAACAATTATTTTTTGAATAATTTACTATAGAAAAGGCAATCCCTGGCGTAATTAAAATTTGAGACAGTAAAAAATGAATTTTTGAATAATTTACTATAGAAAAGGCAATCCCTGGCGTAATTAAAATTTGAGACAGTAAAAAATGAATTTTTGAATAATTTACTATAGAAAAGGCAATCCCTGGCATAGTTAAAATTTGAGACAGTAAAAAATTATTTTTTGAATAATTTACTATAGAAAAGGCAATCCCTGGCGTAATTAAAATTTGCGACACTAAACAATTATTTTTTGAATAATTTACTATAGAAAAGGCAATCCCTGGCGTAATTAAAATTTCCGACACTAAACAAATATTTTTTGCAAAATTTACTATACAAAAGGCAATCCCTGGCGTAATTAAAATTTGCGACAGTATAACATTATTTTTTGAATAATTTACTATAGAAAAGTCAATCCCTGGCGTAATTAAAATTTGCGACACTAAACAATTATTTTTTGCAAAATTTACTATAGAAAAGGCAATCCCTGGCGTAATTAAAATTTGCGACAGAAAAAATTATTTTTTGAATAATTTACTATAGAAAAGGCAATCCCTGGCGTAATTAAAATTTGCGACAGTAAAAAATGAATTTTTGAATAATCTACTATAGAAAAGGCAATCCCTGGCGTAATTAAAATTTGCGACACTAAACAATTATTTTTTGAATAATTTACTATAGAAAAGGCAATCCCTGGCGTAATTATAATTTCCGACAGTAAAAAATTATTTTTTGAATAATTTACTATAGAAAAGTCAATCCCTGGCGTAATTAAAATTTGCGACACTAAACAATTATTTTTTGCAAAATTTACTATAGAAAAGGCAATCCCTGGCGTAATTAAAATTTGCGACAGAAAAAAATATTTTTTGAATAATTTACTATAGAAAAGGCAATACCTGGCGTAATTAAAATTTGAGACAGTAAAAAATGAATTTTTGAATAATTTACTATAGAAAAGGCAATCCCTGGCGTAGTTAAAATTTGCGACAGTAAAAAATGAATTTTTGAATAATTTACTATAGAAAAGGCAATCCCTGGCGTAATTATAATTTGCGACAGTAAAAAATGAATTTTTGAATAATTTACTATAGAAAAGGAAATCCCTGGCGTAATTAAAATTTGCAACAGTATAAAATTATTTTTTGAATAATTTACTATAGAAAAGGCAATCCCTGGCGTAATTAAAATTTGCAACAGTAAAAAATTATTTTTTGAATAATTTACTATAGAAAAGGCAATCCCTGGCGTAATTAAAATTTGAGACAGTAAAAAATGAATTTTTGAATAATTTACTATAGAAAAGGCAATCCCTGGCGTAATTAAAATTTGCGACAGTAAAAAAATATTTTTTGAATAATTTACTATAGAAAAGGCAATCCCTGGCGTAATTAAAATTTGCAACAGTAAAAAATTATTTTTTGAATAATTTACTATAGAAAAGGCAATCTCTGGCGTAATTAAAATTTGAGACAGTATAAAATTATTTTTTGAATAATTTACTATAGAAAAGGAAATCCCTGGCGTAATTAAAATTTGCGACACTAAACAATTATTTTTTGAATAATTTACTATACAAAAGGCAATCCCTGGCGTAATTAAAATTTGCAACAGTAAACAATTATTTTTTCAATAATTTACTATACAAAAGGCAACCCCTGGCGTAATTATAATTTGCGACAGTAAAAAATTATTTTTTGAATAATTTACTATAGAAAAGGCAATCCCTGGCGTAATTAAAATTTGAGACAGTAAAAAATTATTTTTTGAATAATTTACTATAGAAAAGGCAATCCCTGGCGTAATTAAAGTTTGCGACACTAAACAATTATTTTTTGCAAAATTTACTATAAAAAAGGCAATCCCTGGCGTATTTAAAATTTGCAACAGTAAAAAATTATTTTTTGAATAATTTACTATAGAAAAGGCAATCCCTGGCGTAATTCAAATTTGAGACAGTAAAAAATGAATTTTTGAATAATTTACTACACAAAAGGCAATCCCTGGCGTAATTATAATTTGCGACAGTAAAAAATTATTTTTTGCAAAATTTACTATAGAAAAGGCAATCCCTGGCGTAATTATAATTTGCGACAGAATAAAATTATTTTTTGAATAATTTACTATACAAAAGGCAATCCCTGGAGAAATTATAATTTGCGACAGTAAAAAATTATTTTTTGAATAATTTACTATAGAAAAGGGAATCCCTGGCATATTTAAAATTTGCGACAGTAAAAAATTATTTTTTGAATAATTTACTATACAAAAGGCAATCCCTGGCGTAATTAAAATTTGAGACAGTATAAAATTAATTTTTGAATAATTTACTATAGAAAAGGCAATCCCTGGCGTAATTAAAATTTGAGACAGTATAAAATTATTTTTTGAATAATTTACTATAGCAAAGGCAATCCCTGGCGTATTTAAAATTTGAGACAGTAAAAAATTATTTTTTGAATAATTTACTATAGAAAAGGCAATCCCTGGCGTATTTAAAATTTGAGACAGTAAAAAATGAATTTTTGAATAATTTACTATACAAAAGGCAATCCCTGGCGTAATTAAAATTTGCAACAGTAAACAATTATTTTTTGAATAATTTACTATAGAAAAGGCAATCCCTGGCGTAATTATAATTTGCGACCGTAAAAAATGAATTTTTGAATAATTTACTATAGAAAAGGAAATTCCTGGCGTAATTAAAATTTGCGACACTAAACAATTATTTTTTGAATAATGTACTATAGAAAAGGCAATCCCTGGCGTAATTAAAATTTGAGACAGTAAAAAATGAATTTTTGAATAATTTACTATAGAAAAGGCAATCCCTGGCGTAATTAAAATTTGAGACAGTAAAAAATGAATTTTTGAATAATTTACTATAGAAAAGGCAATCCCTGGCATAGTTAAAATTTGAGACAGTAAAAAATTATTTTTTGAATAATTTACTATAGAAAAGGCAATCCCTGGCGTAATTAAAATTTGCGACACTAAACAATTATTTTTTGAATAATTTACTATAGAAAAGGCAATCCCTGGCGTAATTAAAATTTCCGACACTAAACAAATATTTTTTGCAAAATTTACTATACAAAAGGCAATCCCTGGCGTAATTAAAATTTGCGACAGTATAACATTATTTTTTGAATAATTTACTATAGAAAAGTCAATCCCTGGCGTAATTAAAATTTGCGACACTAAACAATTATTTTTTGCAAAATTTACTATAGAAAAGGCAATCCCTGGCGTAATTAAAATTTGCGACAGAAAAAATTATTTTTTGAATAATTTACTATAGAAAAGGCAATCCCTGGCGTAATTAAAATTTGCGACAGTAAAAAATGAATTTTTGAATAATCTACTATAGAAAAGGCAATCCCTGGCGTAATTAAAATTTGCGACACTAAACAATTATTTTTTGAATAATTTACTATAGAAAAGGCAATCCCTGGCGTAATTATAATTTCCGACAGTAAAAAATTATTTTTTGAATAATTTACTATAGAAAAGTCAATCCCTGGCGTAATTAAAATTTGCGACACTAAACTATTATTTTTTGCAAAATTTACTATAGAAAAGGCAATCCCTGGCGTAATTAAAATTTGCGACAGAAAAAAATATTTTTTGAATAATTTACTATAGAAAAGGCAATACCTGGCGTAATTAAAATTTGAGACAGTAAAAAATGAATTTTTGAATAATTTACTATAGAAAAGGCAATCCCTGGCGTAGTTAAAATTTGCGACAGTAAAAAATGAATTTTTGAATAATTTACTATAGAAAAGGCAATCCCTGGCGTAATTATAATTTGCGACAGTAAAAAATGAATTTTTGAATAATTTACTATAGAAAAGGAAATCCCTGGCGTAATTAAAATTTGCAACAGTATAAAATTATTTTTTGAATAATTTACTATAGAAAAGGCAATCCCTGGCGTAATTAAAATTTGCAACAGTAAAAAATTATTTTTTGAATAATTTACTATAGAAAAGGCAATCCCTGGCGTAATTAAAATTTGAGACAGTAAAAAATGAATTTTTGAATAATTTACTATAGAAAAGGCAATCCCTGGCGTAATTATAATTTGCGACAGTAAAAACTGAATTTTTGAATAATTTACTATAGAAAAGGCAATCCCTGGCGTAATTAAAATTTGAGACAGTAAAAAATGAATTTTTGAATAATTTACTATAGAAAAGGCAATCCCTGGCGTAATTAAAATTTGCGACAGTAAAAAAATATTTTTTGAATAATTTACTATAGAAAAGGCAATCCCTGGCGTAATTAAAATTTGCAACAGTAAAAAATTATTTTTTGAATAATTTACTATAGAAAAGGCAATCTCTGGCGTAATTAAAATTTGAGACAGTATAAAATTATTTTTTGAATAATTTACTATAGAAAAGGAAATCCCTGGCGTAATTAAAATTTGCGACACTAAACAATTATTTTTTGAATAATTTACTATAGAAAAGGCAATCCCTGGCGTAATTAAAATTTGCGACACTAAACCATTATTTTTTGAATAATTTACTATAGAAAAGGCAATCCCTGGCGTAATTAAAATTTGAGACAGTATAAAATTATTTTTTGAATAATTTACTATAGAAAAGGCAATCCCTGGCGTAATTAAAATTTGAGACAGTAAAAAATTATTTTTTGAATAATTTACTATAGAAAAGGCAATCCCTGGCGTAATTAAAATTTGAGACAGTAAAAAATTAGTTTTTGAATAATTTACTAAAGAAAAGGCAATCCCTGGCGTAATTAAAATTTGAGACAGTAAAAAATGAATTTTTGAATAATTTACTATAGAAAAGGCAATTCCTGGCGTAATTAAAATTTGCGACAGTAAAAAACTATTTTTTGAATAATTTACTATAGAAAAGGCAATCCCTGGCGTAATTAAAATTTGCAACAGTAAAAAATTATTTTTTGAATAATTTACTATAGAAAAGGCAATCCCTGGCGTAATTAAAATTTGCAACAGTAAAAATTATTTTTTGAATAATTTACTATAGAAAAGGCAATCCCTGGCGTAATTAAAATTTGCGACACTAAACAATTATTTTTTGCAAAATTTACTATAGAAAAAGCAATCCCTGGCGTAATTAAAATTTGAGACAGTATAAAATTATTTTTTGAATAATTTACTATAGAAAAGGCAATCCCTGGCGTAATTAAAATTTGCGACACTAAACAATTATTTTTTGAATAATTTACTATACAAAAGGCAATCCCTGGCGTAATTAAAATTTGCGACAGTAAAAAATTATTTTTTGAATAATTTACTATAGAAAAGGCAATCCCTGGCGCAATTAAAATTTGCGACACTAAACAATTATTTTTGCGAAATTTACTATAGAAAAGGCAATCCCTGGCGTAATTAAAATTTGAGACAGTAAAAAATGAATTTTTGAATAATTTACTATACAAAAGGCAATCCCTGGCGTAATTAAAATTTGCGACAGTAAAAAATTATTTTTTTGAATAATTTACTATAGAAACGGCAATCCCTGGCGTAATTATAATTTGCGACAGTAAACAATTATTTTTTGCAAAATTTACTATACAAAAGGCAATCCCTGGCGTAATTAAAATTTGCGACAGTATAAAATTATTTTTTGAATAATTTACTATAGAAAAGGCAATCCTTGGCGTAATTTTAATTTGCGACAGTAAAAAATTATTTTTTGAATAATTTACTATACAAAAGGCAATCCCTGGCGTAATTATAATTTGCGACAGTAAAAAATTATTTTTTGAATAATTTACTATAGAAAAGGCAATCCCTGGCGTAATTAAAATTTGAGACAGTAAAAAAATATTTTTTGAATAATTTACTATACAAAAGGCAATCCCTGGCGTAATTAAAATTTGCAACAGTAAAAAATTATTTTTTGAATAATTTACTATAGAAAAGGCAATCCCTGGCGTAATTAAAATTTGCGACAGTAAAAAATTATTTTTTGAATAATTTACTATAGAAAAGGCAATCCCTGGCGTAATTAAAATTTGAGACAGTAAAAAATGAATTTTTGAATAATTTACTATAGAAAAGGCAATCCCTGGCGTAATTAAAATTTGCAACAGTAAACAATTATTTTTTGAATAATTTACTATAGAAAAGGCAATCCCTGGCGTAATTGTAATTTGCGACAGTAAAAAATTATTTTTTGAATAATTTACTATACAAAAGGCAATCCCTGGCGTAATTATAATTTGCGACAGTAAACAATTATTTTTTAAATAATTTACTATAGAAAAGGCAATCCCTGGCGTAATTAAAATTTGAGACAGTAAAAAATTATTTTTTGAATAATTTACTATACAAAAGGCAATCCCTGGCGTAATTAAAATTTGCAACAGTAAAAAATTATTTTTTGAATAATTTACTATAGAAAAGGCAATCCCTGGCGTAATTAAAATTTGCGACAGTAAAAATTATTTTTTGAATAATTTACTATAGAAAAGGCAATCCCTGGCGTAATTAAAATTTGAGACAGTAAAAAATGAATTTTTGAATAATTTACTATAGAAAAGGCAATCCCTGGCGTAATTATAATTTGCGACAGTAAACAATTATTTTTGAATAATTTACTATAGAAAAGGCAATCCCTGGCGTAATTATAATTTGCGACAGTAAAAAATTATTTTTTGAATAATTTACTATAGAAAAGGCAATCCCTGGCGTAATTATAATTTGCGACAGTAAAAAATTATTTTTTGAATAATTTACTATAGAAAAGGCAATCCCTGGCGTAGTTATAATTTGCGACAGTAAAAAATTATTTTTTGAATAATTTACTATAGAAAAGGCAATGCCTGGCGTAATTAAAATTTGCGACAGTAAAAAATGAATTTTTGAATAATTTACTATAGAAAAGGCAATCCCTGGCGTAATTATAATTTGAGACACTAAACAATTATTTTTTGCAAAATTACTATAGAAAAGGCAATCCCTGGCGTAATTAAAATTTGAGACAGTAAAAAATTAATATTTGCAAAATTTACTATAGAAAAGGCAATCCCTGGCGTATTTAAAATTTGCGACACTAAACAATTATTTTTTGAATAATTTACTATACAAAAGGCAATCCCTGGCGTAATTAAAATTTGAGACAGTAAAAAATTATTTTTTGCAAAATTTACTATAGAAAAGGCAATCCCTGGCGTAATTATAATTTGCAAGAGTAAAAAATTATTTTTTGAATAATTTACTATAGAAAAGGCAATCCCTGGCGTAATTAAAATTTCAGACAGTAAAAAATTATTTTTTGAATAATTTACTATAGAAAAGGCAATCCCTGGCGTAATTAAAATTTGCGACAGAAAAATTATTTTTTTGAATAATTTACTATAGAAAAGGCAATCCCTGGCGTAATTAAAATCTGCGACAGTAAAAAATGAATTTTTGAATAATTTACTATACAAAAGGCAATCCCTGGCGTATTTAAAATTTGCAACAGTAAAAAATTATTTTTTGCAAAATTTACTATAGAAAAGGCAATCCCTGGCGTAATTAAAATTTGCGACAGTAAAAAATTATTTTTTGAATAATTTACTATAGAAAAGGCAATCCCTGGCGTAATTATAATTTGAGACAGTAAAAAATTATTTTTTGAATAATTTACTATACAAAAGGCAATCCCTGGCGTAATTATAATTTGCGACAATAAAAAATTATTTTTTGAATAATTTACTATAGAAAAGGCAATCCCTGGCGTATTTAAAATTTGAGACAGTAAAAAATGAATTTTTGAATAATTTACTATACAAAAGGCAATCCCTGGCGTAATTAAAATTTGCAACAGTAAACAATTATTTTTTGAATAATTTACTATAGAAAAGGCAATCCCTGGCGTAATTATAATTTGCGACAGTAAAAAATGAATTTTTGAATAATTTACTATAGAAAAGGAAATTCCTGGCGTAATTAAAATTTGCGACACTAAACAATTATTTTTTGAATAATTTACTATACAAAAGGCAATCCCTGGCGTAATTATAATTTGCGACAGTAAAAAATTATTTTTTGAATAATTTACTATAGAAAAGGCAATCCCTGGCGTAATTAAAATTTGAGACAGTAAAAAATTAATATTTGCAAAATTTACTATAGAAAAGGCAATCCCTGGCGTATTTAAAATTTGCGACACTAAACAATTATTTTTTGAATAATTTACTATGGCGTAATTAAAATTTGAGACAGTAAAAAATTATTTTTTGCAAAATTTACTATAGAAAAGGCAATCCCTGGCGTAATTATAATTTGCAAGAGTAAAAAATTATTTTTTGAATAATTTACTATAGAAAAGGCAATCCCTGGCGTAATTAAAATTTCAGACAGTAAAAAATTATTTTTTGAATAATTTACTATAGAAAAGGCAATCCCTGGCGTAATTAAAATTTGCGACAGAAAAAATTATTTTTTGAATAATTTACTATAGAAAAGGCAATCCCTGGCGTAATTATAATTTGCGAAAGTAAAAAATGAATTTTTGAATAATTTACTATAGAAAAGGAAATTCCTGGCGTAATTAAAATTTGCGACAGTAAAAAATTATTTTTTGAATAATTTACTATAGAAAAGGCAATCCCTGGCGTATTTAAAATTTGAGACAGTAAAAAATGAATTTTTGAATAATTTACTATAGAAAAGGCAATCCCTGGCGTAATTAAAATTTGAGACAGTAAAAAATGAATTTTTGAATAATTTACTATAGAAAAGGCAATCCCTGGCGTAATTAAAATTTGAGACAGTAAAAAATGATTTTTTGAATAATTTACTATAGAAAAGGCAATCCCTGGCGTAATTAAAATTTGCGACACTAAACAATTATTTTTTGAACAATTTACTATAGAAAAGGCAATCCCTGGCGTAATTAAAATTTGCGACAGTAAACAATTATTTTTTGCAAAATTTACTATACAAAAGGCAATCCCTGGCGTAATTAGAATTTGTGACAGTATAACATTATTTTTTGAATAATTTACTATAGAAAAGTCAATCCCTGGCGTAATTAAAATTTGCGGCACTAAACAATTATTTTTTGCAAAATTTACTATAGAAAAGGCAATCCCTGGCGTAATTAAAATATGCGACAGAAAAAATTATTTTTTGAATAATTTACTATAGAAAAGGCAACCCTGGCGTAATTAAAATTTGCGACAGTAAAAAATGAATTTTTGAATAATTTACTATAGAAAAGGCAATCCCTGGCGTAATTAAAATTTGCGACACTAAACAATTATTTTTTGAATAATTTACTATAGAAAAGGCAATCCCTGGCGTAATTATAATTTGCGAAAGCAAAAAATTATTTTTTGAATAATTTACTATAGAAAAGGCAATCCCTGGCGTAATTAAAATTTGCGACAGTAAAAAATTATTTTTTGAATAATTTACTATAGAAAAGGCAATCCCTGGCGTAATTAAAATTTGAGACAGTAAAAAATGAATTTTTGAATAATTTACTATAGAAAAGGCAATCCCTGGCGTAATTATAATTTGCGACAGTAAACAATTATTTTTTGAATAATTTACTATAGAAAAGGCAATCCCTGGCGTAATTATAATTTGCGACAGTAAAAAATTATTTTTTGAATAATTTACTATAGAAAAGGCAATCCCTGGCGTAATTATAATTTGCGACAGTAAAAAATTATTTTTTGAATAATATACTATAGAAAAGGCAATCCCTGGCGTAATTATAATTTGCGACAGTATAAAATTATTTTTTGAATAATTTACTATACAAAAGGCAGTCCCTGGCGTAACTATAATTTGCGACAGTAAAAAATTTTTTTTTGAATAATTTACTATAGAAAAGGCAATCCCTGGCGTAATTGTAATTTGCGACAGTAAAAAATTATTTTTTGAATAATTTACTATAGAAAAGGCAATCCCTGGCGTAATTATAATTTGCGACAGTAAAAAATTATTTTTTGAATAATTTACTATACAAAAGGCAATCCCTGGCGTAATTATAATTTGCGACAGTAAAAAATTATTTTTTGAATAATTTACTATAGAAAAGGCAATCCCTGGCGTAATTAAAATTTGCGACAGTAAAAAATGAATTTTTGAATAATTTACTATAGAAAAGGCAATCCCTGGCGTAATTAAAATTTGAGACATTAAAAAATGAATTTTTGAATAATTTACTATAGAAAAGGCAATCCCTGGCGTATTTAAAATTTGCAACAGTAAAAAATTATTTTTTGAATAATTTACTATAGAAAAGGCAATCCCTGGCGTAATTATAATTTGCAACAGTAAAAAATTATTTTTTGCAAAATTTACTATAGAAAAGGCAATCCCTGGCGTAATTAAAATTTGAGACAGTAAAAAATGAATTTTTGAATAATTTACTATAGAAAAGGCAATCCCTGGAGTAATTAAAATTTGAGACACTAAACAATTATATTTTGCAAAATTTACTATACAAAAGGCAATCCTTGGCGTAATTAAAATTTGAGACAGTAAAAAATGAATTTTTGAATAATTTACTATAGAAAAGGCAATCCCTGGCGTAATTAAAATTTGCGACAGTAAAAAATTATTTTTTGAATAATTTACTATAGAAAAGGCAATCCCTGGCGTAATTATAATTTGCAACAGTAAAAAATTATTTTTTGCAAAATTTACTATAGAAAAGGCAATCCCTGGTGTAATTAAAATTTGAGACAGTAAAAAATGAATTTTTGAATAATTTACTATAGAAAAGGCAATCCCTGGCGTAATTAAAATTTAAGACAGTATAAAATTAATTTTTGAATAATTTACTATAGAAAAGGCAATCCCAGGCGTGATTAAAATTTGCGACAGTAAAAAATGAATTTTTGAATAATTTACTATACAAAAGGCAATCCCTGGCGTAATTATAATTTGCGACAGTAAAAAATTATTTTTTGCAAAATTTACTATACAAAAGGCAATCCCTGGCGTAATAAAAATTTGCGACAGTAAAAAATGAATTTTTGAATAATTTACTATACAAAAGGCAATCCCTGGTGTAATTATAATTTGCGACAGTAAAAAATTATTTTTTGAATAATTTACTATAGAAAAGGCAATTCCTGGCGTAATTAAAATTTGAGACAGTAAAAAATGAATTTTTGAATAATTTACTATACAAAAGGCAATCCCTGGCGTAATTAAAATTTGAGACAGTATAAAATTATTTTTTGAATAATTTACTATAGAAAAGGCAATCACTGGCGTAATTAAAATTTGTGACAGTAAAAAATTATTTTTTGAATAATTTACTATAGAAAAGACAATCCCTGGCGTATTTAAAATTTGCAACAGTAAAAAATTATTTTTTGAATAATTTACTATACAAAAGGCAATCCCTGGCGTAATTATAATTTGCGACAGTAAAAAATTATTTTTTGAATAATTTACTATACAAAAGGCAATCCCTGGCGTAATTAAAATTTGCAACAGTAAACAATTATTTTTTCAATAATTTACTATACAAAAGGCAATCCCTGGCGTAATTATAATTTGCGACAGTAAAAAATTATTTTTTGAATAATTTACTATAGAAAAGGCAATCCCTGGCGTAATTAAAATTTGAGACAGTAAAAAATGAATTTTTGAATAATTTACTATAGAAAAGGCAATCCCTGGCGTAATTAAAATTTGCGACAGTAAAAAATGAATTTTTGAATAATTTACTATAGAAAAGGATATCCCTGGCGTAATTAAAATTTGAGACATTAAAAAATGAATTTTTGAATAATTTACTATAGAAAAGGCAATCCCTGGCGTATTTAAAATTTGCAACAGTAAAAAATTATTTTTTGAATAATTTACTATAGAAAAGGCAATCCCTGGCGTAATTATAATTTGCAACAGTAAAAAATTATTTTTTGCAAAATTTACTATAGAAAAGGCAATCCCTGGCGTAATTAAAATTTGAGACAGTAAAAAATTAATTTTTGAATAATTTACTATAGAAAAGGCAATCCCTGGCGTAATTAAAATTTGAGACACTAAACAATTATTTTTTGCAAAATTTACTATACAAAAGGCAATCCCTGGCGTAATTAAAATTTGAGACAGTAAAAAATGAATTTTTGAATAATTTACTATAGAAAAGGCAATCCCTGGCGTAATTAAAATTTGCGACAGTAAAAAATTATTTTTTGAATAATTTACTATAGAAAAGGCAATCCCTGGCGTAAATATAATTTGCAACAGTAAAAAATTATTTTTTGCAAAATTTACTATAGAAAAGGCAATCCCTGGCGTAATTAAAATTTGAGACAGTAAAAAATTATTTTTTGAATAATTTACTATAGAAAAGTCAATCCCTGGCGTATTTAAAATTTGCAACAGCAAAAAATTATTTTTTGAATAATTTACTATACAAAAGGCAATCCCTGGCGTAATTATAATTTGCGACAGTAAAAAATTATTTTTTGAATAATTTACTATACAAAAGGCAATCCCTGGCGTAATTAAAATTTGCAACAGTAAACAATTATTTTTTCAATAATTTACTATACAAAAGGCAATCCCTGGCGTAATTATAATTTGCGACAGTAAAAAATTATTTTTTGAATAATTTACTATAGAAAAGGCAATCCCTGGCGTAATTAAAATTTGAGACAGTAAAAAATGAATTTTTGAATAATTTACTATAGAAAAGGCAATCCCTGGCGTAATTAAAATTTGCGACAGTAAAAAATGAATTTTTGAATAATTTACTATAGAAAAGGCAATCCCTGGCGTAATTAAAATTTGAGACATTAAAAAATGAATTTTTGAATAATTTACTATAGAAAAGGCAATCCCTGGCGTATTTAAAATTTGCAACAGTAAAAAATTATTTTTTGAATAATTTACTATAGAAAAGGCAATCCCTTGCGTAATTATAATTTGCAACAGTAAAAAATTATTTTTTGCAAAATTTACTATAGAAAAGGCAATCCCTGGCGTAATTAAAATTTGAGACAGTAAAAAATTAATTTTTGAATAATTTACTATAGAAAAGGCAATCCCTGGCGTAATTAAAATTTGAGACACTAAACAATTATTTTTTGCAAAATTTACTATACAAAAGGCAATCCCTGGCGTAATTAAAATTTGAGACAGTAAAAAATGAATTTTTGAATAATTTACTATAGAAAAGGCAATCCCTGGCGTAATTATAATTTGCAACAGTAAAAAATTATTTTTTGCAAAATTTACTATAGAAAAGGCAATCCCTGGCGTAATTAAAATTTGAGACAGTAAAAAATGAATTTTTGAATAATTTACTATAGAAAAGGCAATCCCTGGAGTAATTAAAATTTGAGACACTAAACAATTATATTTTGCAAAATTTACTATACAAAAGGCAATCCTTGGCGTAATTAAAATTTGAGACAGTAAAAAATGAATTTTTGAATAATTTACTAAAGAAAAGGCAATCCCTGGCGTAATTAAAATTTGCGACAGTAAAAAATTATTTTTTGAATAATTTACTATAGAAAAGGCAATCCCTGGCGTAATTATAATTTGCAACAGTAAAAAATTATTTTTTGCAAAATTTACTATAGAAAAGGCAATCCCTGGTGTAATTAAAATTTGAGACAGTAAGAAATGAATTTTTGAATAATTTACTATAGAAAAGGCAATCCCTGGCGTAATTAAAATTTAAGACAGTATAAAATTAATTTTTGAATAATTTACTATAGAAAAGGCAATCCCTGGCGTAATTAAAATTTGCGACAGTAAAAAATGAATTTTTGAATAATTTACTATACAAAAGGCAATCCCTGGCGTAATTATAATTTGCGACAGTAAAAAATTATTTTTTGCAAAATTTACTATACAAAAGGCAATCCCTGGCGTAATAAAAATTTGCGACAGTAAAAAATGAATTTTTGAATAATTTACTATACAAAAGGCAATCCCTGGTGTAATTATAATTTGCGACAGTAAAAAATTATTTTTTGAATAATTTACTATAGAAAAGGCAATCCCTGGCGTAATTAAAATTTGAGACAGTAAAAAATGAATTTTTGAATAATTTACTATACAAAAGGCAATCCCTGGCGTAATTAAAATTTGCGACAGTATAAAATTATTTTTTGAATAATTTACTATAGAAAAGGCAATCCCTGGCGTAATTAATATTTGCGACAGTAAAAAATGAATTTTTGAATAATTTACTATAGAAAAGGCAATCCCTGGCGTAATTAAAATTTGAGAGAGTAAAAAATGAATTTTTGAATAATTTACTATAGAAAAGGCAATCCCTGGCGTAATTAAAATTTGCGACAGTAAAAAATTATTTTTTGAATAATTTACTATAGAAAAGGCAATCCCTGGCGTAATTAAAATTTGAGACAGTAAAAAATTAATTTTTGAATAATTTACTATAGAAAAGGCAATCCCTGGCGTAATTAAAATTTGCGACAGTAAAAAATTATTTTTTGAATAATTTACTATAGAAAAGGCAATCCCTGGCGTAATTAAAATTTGAGACAGTAAAAAATGAATTTTAGAATAATTTACTATAGAAAAGGCAATCCCTGGCGTAATTAAAATTTGCAACAGTAAACAATTATTTTTTGAATAATTTACTATAGAAAAGGCAATCCCTGGCGTAATTGTAATTTGCGACAGTAAAAAATTATTTTTTGAATAATTTACTATACAAAAGGCAATCCCTGGCGTAATTATAATTTGCGACAGTAAAAAATTATTTTTTGAATAATTTACTATAGAAAAGGCAATCCCTGGCGTAATTAAAATTTGAGACAGTAAAAAATGAATTTTTGAATAATTTACTATAGAAAAGGCAATTCCTGGCGTAATTATAATTTGCAACAGTAAACAATTATTTTTTGCAAAATTTACTATAGAAAAGGCAATCCCTGGCGTAATTAAAATTTGAGACAGTAAAAAATTAATTTTTGAATAATTTACTATAGAAAAGGCAATCCCTGGCGTAATTAAAATTTGAGACAGTAAAAAATGACTTTTGAATAATTTACTATAGAAAAGGCAATAACTGGCGTAATTAAAATTTGCGACAGTAAAAAATGAATTTTTGAATAATTTACTATAGAAAAGGCAATCCCTGGCGTAATTATAATTTGCGACAGTAAAAAATTATTTTTTGAATAATTTACTATAGAAAAGGCAATCCCTGGCGTAATTAAAATTTGAGACAGTAATAAATGAATTTTTGAATAATTTACTATAGAAAAGGCAATTCCTGGCGTAATTATAATTTGCGACAGTAAAAAATGAATTTTTGAATAATTTACTATAGAAAAGGCAATCCCTGGCGTAATTAAAATTTGCGACAGTAAACAATTATTTTTTGCAAAATTTACTATAGAAAAGGCAATCCCTGGCGTAATTAAAATTTGCGACAGTATAAAATGAATTTTTGAATAATTTACTATAGAAAAGGCAATCCCTGGCGTAATTAAAATTTGCGACAGTATAAAATTATTTTTTGAATAATTTACTATAGAAAAGGCAATCCCTGGCGTATTTAAAATTTGCAACAGTAAAAAATGAATTTTTGAATAATTTACTATAGAAAAGGCAATCCCTGGCGTAATTAAAATTTGAGACAGTAAAAAATGAATTTTTGAATAATTTACTATAGAAAAGGCAATCCCTGGCGTAATTAAAATTTGAGACAGTAAAAAATGAATTTTTGAATAATTTACTATAGAAAAGGCAATACCTGGCGTAATTAAAATTTGCGACAGTAAACAATTATTTTTTGCAAAATTTACTATAGAAAAGGCAATTCCTGGCGTAATTAAAATTTGCGACAGTATAAAATTATTTTTTGAATAATTTACTATAGAAAGGGCAATCCCTGGCGTAATTAAAATTTGAGACAGTAAAAAATTATTTTTTGAATAATTTACTATAGAAAAGGCAATCCCTGTCGTAATTATAATTTGCGACAGTAAAAAATGAATTTTTGAATAATTTACTATAGAAAAGGCAATCCCTGTCGTAATTATAATTTGCGACAGTAAAAAATGAATTTTTGAATAATTTACTATAGAAAAGGCATTCCCTGGCGTAATTAAAATTTGCGACAGTAAACAATTATTTTTTGCAAAATTTACTATAGAAAAGGCAATCCCTGGCGTAATTAAAATTTGCGACAGTATAAAATTATTTTTTGAATAATTTACTATAGAAAAGGCAATCCCTGGCGTAATTAAAATTTGCGACAGTAAAAAATTATTTTTTGAATAATTTACTATAGAAAAGGCAATCCCTGGCGTAATTATAATTTGCGACAGTAAAAATGAATTTTTGAATAATTTACTATAGAAAAGGCAATCCCTGGCGTAATTAAAATTTGCGACAGTATAAAATTATTTTTTGAATAATTTACTATAGAAAAGGCAATCCCTGGCGTAATTAATATTTGCGACAGTAAAAAATGAATTTTTGAATAATTTACTATAGAAAAGGCAATCCCTGGCGTAATTAAAATTTGAGAGAGTAAAAAATGAATTTTTGAATAATTTACTATAGAAAAGGCAATCCCTGGCGTAATTAAAATTTGCGACAGTAAAAAATTATTTTTTGAATAATTTACTATAGAAAAGGCAATCCCTGGCGTAATTAAAATTTGAGACAGTAAAAAATTAATTTTTGAATAATTTACTATAGAAAAGGCAATCCCTGGCGTAATTAAAATTTGCGACAGTAAAAAATTATTTTTTGAATAATTTACTATAGAAAAGGCAATCCCTGGCGTAATTAAAATTTGAGACAGTAAAAAATGAATTTTAGAATAATTTACTATAGAAAAGGCAATCCCTGGCGTAATTAAAATTTGCAACAGTAAACAATTATTTTTTGAATAATTTACTATAGAAAAGGCAATCCCTGGCGTAATTGTAATTTGCGACAGTAAAAAATTATTTTTTGAATAATTTACTATACAAAAGGCAATCCCTGGCGTAATTATAATTTGCGACAGTAAAAAATTATTTTTTGAATAATTTACTATAGAAAAGGCAATCCCTGGCGTAATTAAAATTTGAGACAGTAAAAAATGAATTTTTGAATAATTTACTATAGAAAAGGCAATTCCTGGCGTAATTATAATTTGCAACAGTAAACAATTATTTTTTGCAAAATTTACTATAGAAAAGGCAATCCCTGGCGTAATTAAAATTTGAGACAGTAAAAAATTAATTTTTGAATAATTTACTATAGAAAAGGCAATCCCTGGCGTAATTAAAATTTGAGACAGTAAAAAATGACTTTTGAATAATTTACTATAGAAAAGGCAATAACTGGCGTAATTAAAATTTGCGACAGTAAAAAATGAATTTTTGAATAATTTACTATAGAAAAGGCAATCCCTGGCGTAATTATAATTTGCGACAGTAAAAAATTATTTTTTGAATAATTTACTATAGAAAAGGCAATCCCTGGCGTAATTAAAATTTGAGACAGTAATAAATGAATTTTTGAATAATTTACTATAGAAAAGGCAATTCCTGGCGTAATTATAATTTGCGACAGTAAAAAATGAATTTTTGAATAATTTACTATAGAAAAGGCAATCCCTGGCGTAATTAAAATTTGCGACAGTAAACAATTATTTTTTGCAAAATTTACTATAGAAAAGGCAATCCCTGGCGTAATTAAAATTTGCGACAGTATAAAATGAATTTTTGAATAATTTACTATAGAAAAGGCAATCCCTGGCGTAATTAAAATTTGCGACAGTATAAAATTATTTTTTGAATAATTTACTATAGAAAAGGCAATCCCTGGCGTATTTAAAATTTGCAACAGTAAAAAATGAATTTTTGAATAATTTACTATAGAAAAGGCAATCCCTGGCGTAATTAAAATTTGAGACAGTAAAAAATGAATTTTTGAATAATTTACTATAGAAAAGGCAATCCCTGGCGTAATTAAAATTTGAGACAGTAAAAAATGAATTTTTGAATAATTTACTATAGAAAAGGCAATACCTGGCGTAATTAAAATTTGCGACAGTAAACAATTATTTTTTGCAAAATTTACTATAGAAAAGGCAATTCCTGGCGTAATTAAAATTTGCGACAGTATAAAATTATTTTTTGAATAATTTACTATAGAAAGGGCAATCCCTGGCGTAATTAAAATTTGAGACAGTAAAAAATTATTTTTTGAATAATTTACTATAGAAAAGGCAATCCCTGTCGTAATTATAATTTGCGACAGTAAAAAATGAATTTTTGAATAATTTACTATAGAAAAGGCAATCCCTGTCGTAATTATAATTTGCGACAGTAAAAAATGAATTTTTGAATAATTTACTATAGAAAAGGCATTCCCTGGCGTAATTAAAATTTGCGACAGTAAACAATTATTTTTTGCAAAATTTACTATAGAAAAGGCAATCCCTGGCGTAATTAAAATTTGCGACAGTATAAAATTATTTTTTGAATAATTTACTATAGAAAAGGCAATCCCTGGCGTAATTAAAATTTGCGACAGTAAAAAATTATTTTTTGAATAATTTACTATAGAAAAGGCAATCCCTGGCGTAATTATAATTTGCGACAGTAAAAATGAATTTTTGAATAATTTACTATAGAAAAGGCAATCCCTGGCGTAATTAAAATTTGCGACAGTAAAAAATGAATTTTTGAATAATTTACTATAGAAAAGGCAATCCCTGGCGTAATTAAAATTTGCGACAGTAAACAATTATTTTTTGAATAATTTACTATACAAAAGGCAATCCCTGGCGTATTTAAAATTTGCAACAGTAAAAAATGAATTTTTGAATAATTTACTATAGAAAAGGCAATCCCTGGCGTAATTAAAATTTGAGACAGTAAAAAATGAATTTTTGAATAATTTACTATAGAAAAGGCAATCCCTGGCGTAATTAAAATTTGCAACAGTAAAAAATGAATTTTTGAATAATTTACTATAGAAAAGGCAATCCCTGGCGTAAATAAAATTTGAAACAGTAAAAAATGAATTTTTGAATAATTTACTATAGAAAAGGCAATCCCTGGCGTAATTATAATTTGCGACAGTAAAAAATGAATTTTTGAATAATTTACTATAGAAATGGCAATCCCTGGCGTAATTAAAATTTGCGACAGTAAAAAATGAATTTTTGAATAATTTACTATAGAAAAGGCAATCCCTGGCGTAATTAAAATTTGCGACAGTAAACAATTATTTTTTGAATAATTTACTATACAAAAGGCAATCCCTGGCGTATTTAAAATTTGCAACAGTAAAAAATGAATTTTTGAATAATTTACTATAGAAAAGGCAATCCCTGGCGTAATTAAAATTTGAGACACTAAACAATTATTTTTTGCAAAATTTACTATAGAAAAGGCAATCCCTGGCGTAATTAAAATTTGAGACAGTAAAAAATGAATTTTTGAATAATTTACTATAGAAAAGGCAATCCCTGGCGTAATTAAAATTTGCGACAGTAAAAAATTATTTTTTGAATAATTTACTATACAAAAGGCAATCCCTGGCGGATTTAAAATTTGCAACAGTAAAAAATGAATTTTTGAATAATTTACTATAGAAAAGGCAATCCCTGGCGTAATTAAAATTTGCGACAGTAAAAAATGAATTTTTGAATAATTTACTATAGAAAAGGCAATCCCTGGCGTAATTAAAATTTGAGAGAGTAAAAAATGAATTTTTGAATAATTTACTATAGAAAAGGCAATCCCTGGCGTAATTAAAATTTGCGAGACTAAACAATTATTTTTTGCAAAATTTACTATAGAAAAGGCAATCCCTGGCGTAATTAAAATTTGAGATAGTAAAAAATGAATTTTTAGAATAATTTACTATAGAAAAGGCAATCCCTGGCGTATCTAAAATTTGAGACAGTAAAAAATGAATTTTTGAATAATTTACTATAGAAAAGGCAATCCCTGGCGTAATTAAAATTTGCGACAGTAAAAAATTATTTTTTGAATAATTTACTATAGAAAAGGCAATCCCTGGCGTAATTAAAATTTGCGACAGTAAACAATTATTTTTTGCAAAATTTACTATAGAAAAGGCAATCCCTGGCGTAATTAAAATTTGAGACAGTAAAAAATTAATTTTTGAATAATTTACTATAGAAAAGGCAATCCCTGGCGTAATTAAAATTTGAGACAGTAAAAAATGACTTTTGAATAATTTACTATAGAAAAGGCAATAACTGGCGTAATTAAAATTTGCGACAGTAAAAAATGAATTTTTGAATAATTTACTATAGAAAAGGCAATCCCTGGCGTAATTAAAATTTGCGACAGTAAAAAATGAATTTTTGAATAATTTACTATAGAAAAGGCAATCCCTGGCGTAATTAAAATTTGCGACAGTAAACAATTATTTTTTGAATAATTTACTATACAAAAGGCAATCCCTGGCGTATTTAAAATTTGCAACAATAAAAAATGAATTTTTGAATAATTTACTATAGAAAAGGCAATCCCTGGCGTAATTAAAATTTGAGACACTAAACAATTATTTTTTGCAAAATTTACTATAGAAAAGGCAATCCCTGGCGTAATTAAAATTTGAGACAGTAAAAAATGAATTTTTGAATAATTTACTATAGAAAAGGCAATCCCTGGCGTAATTAAAATTTGCGACAGTAAAAAATTATTTTTTGAATAATTTACTATACAAAAGGCAATCCCTGGCGGATTTAAAATTTGCAACAGTAAAAAATGAATTTTTGAATAATTTACTATAGAAAAGGCAATCCCTGGCGTAAATAAAATTTGCGACAGTAAAAAATGAATTTTTGAATAATTTACTATAGAAAAGGCAATCCCTGGCGTAATTAAAATTTGAGAGAGTAAAAAATGAATTTTTGAATAATTTACTATAGAAAAGGCAATCCCTGGCGTAATTAAAATTTGCGAGACTAAACAATTATTTTTTGCAAAATTTACTATAGAAAAGGCAATCCCTGGCGTAATTAAAATTTGAGATAGTAAAAATTGAATTTTTAGAATAATTTACTATAGAAAATGCAATCCCTGGCGTATCTAAAATTTGAGACAGTAAAAAATGAATTTTTGAATAATTTACTATAGAAAAGGCAATCCCTGGCGTAATTAAAATTTGCGACAGTAAAAAATTATTTTTTGAATAATTTACTATAGAAAAGGCAATCCCTGGCGTAATTAAAATTTGCGACAGTAAACAATTATTTTTTGCAAAATTTACTATAGAAAAGGCAATACCTGGCGTAATTAAAATTTGAGACAGTAAAAAATTAATTTTTGAATAATTTACTATAGAAAAGGCAATCCCTGGCGTAATTAAAATTTGAGACAGTAAAAAATGAATTTTTGAATAATTTACTATAGAAAAGGCAATCCCTGGCGTAATTAAAATTTGAGACAGTAAAAAATGAATTTTTGAATAATTTACTATAGAAAAGGCAATCCCTGGCGTAATTATAATTTGCGACAGTAAAAAATGAATTTTTGAATAATTTACTATAGAAAAGGCAATCCCTGGCGTAATTAAAATTTGCGACAGTATAAAATTATTTTTTGAATAATTTACTATAGAAAAGGCAATCCCTGGCGTATTTAAAATTTGCAACAGTAAAAAATGAATTTTTGAATAATTTACTATAGAAAAGGCAATCCCTGGCGTAATTAAAATTTGAGACAGTAAAAAATGAATTTTTGAATAATTTGCTATAGAAAAGGCAATCCCTGGCGTAATTAAAATTTGAGACAGTAAAAAATGAATTTTTGAATAATTTACTATAGAAAAGGCAATACCTGGCGTAATTAAAATTTGCGACAGTAAACAATTATTTTTTGCAAAATTTACTATAGAAAAGGCAATTCCTGGCGTAATTAAAATTTGCGACAGTATAAAATTATTTTTTGAATAATTTACTATAGAAAGGGCAATCCCTGGCGTAATTAAAATTTGAGACAGTAAAAAATTATTTTTTGAATAATTTACTATAGAAAAGGCAATCGCTGTCGTAATTATAATTTGCGACAGTAAAAAATGAATTTTTGAATAATTTACTATAGAAAGAGCAATCCCTGGCGTAATTAAAATTTGCGACAGTAAACAATTATTTTTTGCAAAATTTACTATAGAAAAGGCAATCCCTAGCGTAATTAAAATTTGCGACAGTATAAAATTATTTTTTGAATAATTTACTATAGAAAAGGCAATCCCTGGCGTAATTAAAATTTGCGACAGTAAACAATTATTTTTTGCAAAATTTACTATAGAAAAGGCAATCCCTGGCGTAATTAAAATTTGCGACAGTATAAAATTATTTTTTGAATAATTTACTATAGAAAAGGCAATCCCTGGCGTAATTAAAATTTGAGACAGTAAAAAATTATTTTTTGAATAATTTACTATAGAAAAGGCAATCGCTGGCGTAATTAAAATTTGCGACTGTAAAAAATTATTTTTTGAATAATTTACTATAGAAAAGGCAATCCCTGGCGTAATTAAAATTTGAGACAGTAAAAAATTATTTTTTGAGTAATTTACTATAGAAAAGGCAATCCCTGGCGTAATTAAAATTTGCGACAGTAAACAATTATTTTTTGCAAAATTTACTATAGAAACGGCAATCCCTGGCGTAATTAAAATTTGAGACAGTAAAAAATGAATTTTTGAATAATTTACTATAGAAAAGGCAATCCCTGGCGTAATTAAAATTTGAGACAGTAAAAAATGAATTTTTGAATAATTTACTATAGAAAAGGCAATCCCTGGCGTAATTAAAATTTGCGACAGTAAAAAATGAATTTTTGAATAATTTACTATAGAAAAGGCAATCCCTGGCGTAATTAAAATTTGCAACAGTAAAAAATGAATTTTTGAATAATTTACTATAGAAAAGGCAATCCCTGGCGTAATTAAAATTTGAGACAGTAAAAAATGAATTTTTGAATAATTTACTATAGAAAAGGCAATCCCTGGCGTAATTAAAATTTGAGACAGTAAACAATTATTTTTTGAATAATTTGCTATAGAAAAGGCAATCCCTGGCGTAATTAAAATTTGAGACAGTAAAAAATGAATTTTTGAATAATTTACTATAGAAAAGGCAATCCCTGGCGTAATTAAAATTTGAGACAGTATAAAATTATTTTTTGAATAATTTACTATAGAAAAGGCAATCCCTGGCGTAATTAAAATTTGAGACAGTAAAAAATTATTTTTTGAATAATTTACTATAGAAAAGGCAATCCCTGGCGTAATTATAATTTGCGACAGTAAAAATGAATTTTTGAATAATTTACTATAGAAAAGGCAATCCTGGCGTAATTAAAATTTGCGACAGTAAAAAATGAATTTTTGAATAATTTTACTATAGAAAAGGCAATCCCTGGCGTAATTAAAATTTGCGACAGTAAACAATTATTTTTTGAATAATTTACTATACAAAAGGCAACCCTTGCGTATTTAAAATTTGCAACAGTAAAAAATGAATTTTTGAATAATTTACTATAGAAAAGGCAATACCTGGCGTAATTAAAATTTGAGACAGTAAAAAATGAATTTTTGAATAATTTACTATAGAAAAGGCAATCCCTGGCGTAATTAAAATTTGCAACAGTAAAAAATGAATTTTTGAATAATTTACTATAGAAAAGGCAATCCCTGGCGTAAATAAAATTTGAGACAGTAAAAAATGAATTTTTGAATAATTTACTATAGAAAAGGCAATCCCTGGCGTAATTAAAATTTGCGACAGTAAAAAATGAATTTTTGAATAATTTACTATAGAAAAGGCAATCCCTGGCGTAATTAAAATTTGCGACAGTAAAAATGAATTTTTGAATAATTTACTATAGAAAAGGCAATCCCTGGCGTAATTAAAATTTGCGACAGTAAACAATTATTTTTTGAATAATTTACTATAGAAAAGGCAATCCCTGGCGTATTTAAAATTTGCAACAGTAAAAAATGAATTTTTGAATAATTTACCATAGAAAAGGCAATCCCTGCGTAATTAAAATTTGAGACAGTAAAAAATGAATTTTGCAAAATTTACTATAGAAAAGGCAATCCCTGGCGTAATTAAAATTTGCGACAGTTAAAAATGAATTTTTGAATAATTTACTATAGAAAAGGCAATCCCTGGCGTAATTAAAATTTGCGACAGTAAAAATGAATTTTTGAATAATTTACTATAGAAAAGGCAATCCCTGGCGTAATTAAAATTTGCGACTGTAAAAAATTATTTTTTGAATAATTTACTATAGAAAAGGCAATCCCTGGCGTAATTAAAATTTGAGACAGTAAAAAATTATTTTTTGAGTAATTTACTATAGAAAAGGCAATCCCTGGCGTAATTAAAATTTGCGACAGTAAACAATTATTTTTTGCAAAATTTACTATAGAAAAGGCAATCCCTGGCGTAATTAAAATTTGAGACAGTAAAAAATGAATTTTTGAATAATTTACTATAGAAAAGGCAATCCCTGGCGTAATTAAAATTTGCGACAGTAAAAAATTATTTTTTGAATAATTTACTATACAAAAGGCAATCCCTGGCGGATTTAAAATTTGCAACAGTAAAAAATGAATTTTTGAATAATTTACTATAGAAAAGGCAATCCCTGGCGTAAATAAAATTTGCGACAGTAAAAAATGAATTTTTGAATAATTTACTATAGAAAAGGCAATCCCTGGCGTAATTAAAATTTGAGAGAGTAAAAAATGAATTTTTGAATAATTTACTATAGAAAAGGCAATCCCTGGCGTAATTAAAATTTGCGAGACTAAACAATTATTTTTTGCAAAATTTACTATAGAAAAGGCAATCCCTGGCGTAATTAAAATTTGAGATAGTAAAAAATGAATTTTTAGAATAATTTACTATAGAAAAGGCAATCCCTGGCGTATCTAAAATTTGAGACAGTAAAAAATGAATTTTTGAATAATTTACTATAGAAAAGGCAATCCCTGGCGTAATTAAAATTTGCGACAGTAAAAAAATTATTTTTTGAATAATTTACTATAGAAAAGGCAATCCCTGGCGTAATTAAAATTTGCGACAGTAAACAATTATTTTTTGCAAAATTTACTATAGAAAAGGCAATACCTGGCGTAATTAAAATTTGAGACAGTAAAAAATTAATTTTTGAATAATTTACTATAGAAAAGGCAATCCTGGCGTAATTAAAATTTGAGACAGTAAAAAATGAATTTTTGAATAATTTACTATAGAAAAGGCAATCCCTGGCGTAATTAAAATTTGAGACAGTAAAAAATGAATTTTTGAATAATTTACTATAGAAAAGGCAATCCCTGGCGTAATTATAATTTGCGACAGTAAAAAATGAATTTTTGAATAATTTACTATAGAAAAGGCAATCCCTGGCGTAATTAAAATTTGCGACAGTATAAAATTATTTTTTGAATAATTTACTATAGAAAAGGCAATCCCTGGCGTATTTAAAATTTGCAACAGTAAAAAATGAATTTTTGAATAATTTACTATAGAAAAGGCAATCCCTGGCGTAATTAAAATTTGAGACAGTAAAAAATGAATTTTTGAATAATTTGCTATAGAAAAGGCAATCCCTGGCGTAATTAAAATTTGCGACAGTTAAAAATGAATTTTTGAATAATTTACTATAGAAAAGGCAATCCCTGGCGTAATTAAAATTTGCGACAGTAAAAATGAATTTTTGAATAATTTACTATAGAAAAGGCAATCCCTGGCGTAATTAAAATTTGCGACTGTAAAAAATTATTTTTTGAATAATTTACTATAGAAAAGGCAATCCCTGGCGTAATTAAAATTTGAGACAGTAAAAAATTATTTTTTGAGTAATTTACTATAGAAAAGGCAATCCCTGGCGTAATTAAAATTTGCGACAGTAAACAATTATTTTTTGCAAAATTTACTATAGAAAAGGCAATCCCTGCGTAATTAAAATTTGAGACAGTAAAAAATGAATTTTTGAATAATTTACTATAGAAAAGGCAATCCCTGGCGTAATTAAAATTTGAGACAGTAAAAAATGAATTTTTGAATAATTTACTATAGAAAAGGCAATCCCTGGCGTAATTAAAATTTGCGACAGTAAAAAATGAATTTTTGAATAATTTACTATAGAAAAGGCAATCCCTGGCGTAATTAAAATTTGCAACAGTAAAAAATGAATTTTTGAATAATTTACTATAGAAAAGGCAATCCCTGGCGTAATTAAAATTTGAGACAGTAAAAAATGAATTTTTGAATAATTTACTATAGAAAAGGCAATCCCTGGCGTAATTAAAATTTGAGACAGTAAACAATTATTTTTTGAATAATTTGCCATAGAAAAGGCAATCCCTGGCGTAATTAAAATTTGAGACAGTAAAAAATGAATTTTTGAATAATTTACTATAGAAAAGGCAATCCCTGGCGTAATTAAAATTTGAGACAGTATAAAAATTATTTTTTGAATAATTTACTATAGAAAAAGGCAATCCCTGGCGTAATTAAAATTTGAGACAGTAAAAAATTATTTTTTGAATAATTTACTATAGAAAAGGCAATCCCTGGCGTAATTATAATTTGCGACAGTAAAAATGAATTTTTGAATAATTTACTATAGAAAAGGCAATCCCTGGCGTAATTAAAATTTGCGACAGTAAAAAATGAATTTTTGAATAATTTACTATAGAAAAGGCAATCCCTGGCGTAATTAAAATTTGCGACAGTAAACAATTATTTTTTGAATAATTTACTATACAAAAGGCAACCCTTGCGTATTTAAAATTTGCAACAGTAAAAAATGAATTTTGAATAATTTACTATAGAAAAGGCAATACCTGGCGTAATTAAAATTTGAGACAGTAAAAAATGAATTTTTGAATAATTTACTATAGAAAAGGCAATCCCTGGCGTAATTAAAATTTGCAACAGTAAAAAATGAATTTTTGAATAATTTACTATAGAAAAGGCAATCCCTGGCGTAAATAAAATTTGAGACAGTAAAAAATGAATTTTTGAATAATTTACTATAGAAAAGGCAATCCCTGGCGTAATTAAAATTTGCGACAGTAAAAAATGAATTTTTGAATAATTTACTATAGAAAAGGCAATCCCTGGCGTAATTAAAATTTGCGACAGTAAAAATGAATTTTTGAATAATTTACTATAGAAAAGGCAATCCCTGGCGTAATTAAAATTTGCGACAGTAAACAATTATTTTTTGAATAATTTACTATACAAAAGGCAATCCCTGGCGTATTTAAAATTTGCAACAGTAAAAAATGAATTTTTGAATAATTTACCATAGAAAAGGCAATCCCTGCGTAATTAAAATTTGAGACACTAAACAATTATTTTTTGCAAAATTTACTATAGAAAAGGCAATCCCTGGCGTAATTAAAATTTGAGACAGTAAAAAATGAATTTTTGAATAATTTACTATAGAAAAAGCAATCCCCTGGCGTAATTAAAATTTGCGACAGTAAAAAATTATTTTTTGAATAATTTACTATACAAAAGGCAATCCCTGGCGTATTTAAAATTTGCAACAGTAAAAAATGAATTTTTGAATAATTTACTATAGAAAAGGCAATCCCTGGCGTAATTAAAATTTGCGACAGTAAAAAATGAATTTTTGAATAATTTACTATAGAAAAGGCAATCCCTGGCGTAATTAAAATTTGAGACAGTAAAAAATGAATTTTTGAATAATTTACTATAGAAAAGGCAATCCCTGGCGTAATTAAAATCTGCGAGACTAAACAATTATTTTTTGCATAATTTACTATAGAAAAGGCAATCCCTGGCGTAATTAAAATTTGAGACAGTAAAAAATGAATTTTTGAATAATTTACTATAGAAAAGGCAATCCCTGGCGTATTTAAAATTTGAGACAGTAAAAAATGAATTTTTGAATAATTTACTATAGAAAAGGCAATCCCTGGCGTAATTAAAATTTGCGACAGTAAAAAATTATTTTTGAATAATTTACTATAGAAAAGGCAATCCCTGGCGTAATTAAAATTTGCGACAGTAAACAATTATTTTTTGCAAAATTTACTATAGAAAAGGCAATCCCTGGCGTAATTAATATTTGAGACAGTAAAAAATGAATTTTTGAATAATTTACTATAGAAAAGGCAATCCCTGGCGTAATTAAAATTTGAGACAGTAAAAAAGGAATTTTTGAATAATTTACTATAGAAAAGGCAATCCCTGGCGTAATTAAAATTTGCGACAGTAAAAAATTATTTTTGAATAATTTACTATAGAAAAGGCAATCCCTGGCGTAACTAAAATTTGCGACAGTAAAAAATTATTTTTTGAATAATTTACTATAGAAAAGGCAATCCCTGGCGTATTTAAAATTTGCAACAGTAAAAAATGAATTTTTGAATAATTTACTATAGATAAGGCAATCCCTGGCGTAATTAAAATTGAGACAGTAAAAAATGAATTTTTGAATAATTTACTATAGAAAAGGCAATCCCTGGCGTAATAAAAATTTGAGACAGTAAAAAATGAATTTTTGAATAATTTACTATAGAAAAGGCAATCCCTGGCGTAATTAAAATTTGAGACAGTAAAAAATGAATTTTTGAATAATTTACTATAGAAAAGGCAATCCCTGGCGTAATTAAATTTTGCGACAGTATAAAATGAATTTTTGAATAATTTACTATAGAAAAGGCAATCCCTGGCGTAATTAAAATTTGAGACAGTAAAAAATGAATTTTTGAATAATTTACTATAGAAAAGGCAATCCCTGGCGTAATTAAAATTTGCGACAGTATAAAATTAATTTTTGAATAATTTACTATAGAAAAGGCAATCCCTGGCGTAATTAAAATTTGCGACAGTAAAAAATGAATTTTTGAATAATTTACTATAGAAAAGGCAATCCCTGGCCTAATTAAAATTTGCGACAGTATAAAATGAATTTTTGAATAATTTACTATAGAAAAGGCAATCCCTGGCGTAATTAAAATTTGAGACAGTAAAAAATGAATTTTTGAATAATTTACTATAGAAAAGGCAATCCCTGGCGTAATTAAAATTTGCGACAGTATAAAATTAATTTTTGAATAATTTACTATAGAAAAGGCAATCCCTGGCGTAATTAAAATTTGAGACAGTAATAAATGAATTTTTGAATAATTTAGCTATAGAAAAGGCAATCCCTGGCGTAATTAAAATTTGCGACAGTAAACAATTATTTTTTGCAAAATTTACTATAGAAAAGGCAATCCCTGGCGTAATTAAAATTTGCGACAGTATAAAAATTATTTTTTGAATAATTTACTATAGAAAAGGCAATCCCTGGCGTAATTAAAATTTGCGACAGTAAACAATTATTTTTTGCAAAATTTACTATAGAAAAGGCAATCCCTGGCGTAATTAAAATTTGCGACAGTATAAAATTATTTTTTGAATAATTTACTATAGAAAAGGCAATCCCTGGCGTAATTAAAATTTGAGACAGTAAAAAATTATTTTTTGAATAATTTACTATAGAAGAGGCAATCCCTGGCGTAATTAAAATTTGCGACAGTAAAAAATTATTTTTTGAATAATTTACTATAGAAAAGGCAATCCCCTGGCGTAATTAAAATTTGAGACAGTAAAAAATTATTTTTTGAGTAATTTACTATAGAAAACGCAATCCCTGGCGTAATTAAAATTTGCGACAGTAAACAATTATTTTTTTTAAAATTTACTATAGAAAAGGCAATCCCTGGCGTAATTAAAATTTGAGACAGTAAAAAATGAATTTTTGAATAATTTACTATAGAAAAGGCAATCCCTGGCGTAATTAAAATTTGAGACAGTAAAAAATGAATTTTTGAATAATTTACTATAGAAAAGGCAATCCCTGGCGTAATTAAAATTTGCGACAGTAAAAAATGAATTTTTGAATAATTTACTATAGAAAAGGCAATCCCTGGCGTAATTAAAATTTGCAACAGTAAAAAATGAATTTTGAATAATTTACTATAAGAAAGGGCAATCCCTGGCGTAATTAAAATTTGAGACAGTAAAAAATGAATTTTTGAATAATTTACTATAGAAAAGGCAATCCCTGGCGTAATTAAAATTTGAGACAGTAAACAATTATTTTTTGAATAATTTGCTATAGAAAAGGCAATCCCTGGCGTAATTAAAATTTGAGACAGTAAAAAATGAATTTTTGAATAATTTACTATAGAAAAGGCAATCCCTGGCGTAATTAAAATTTGAGACAGTATAAAATTATTTTTTGAATAATTTACTATAGAAAAGGCAATCCCTGGCGTAATTAAAATTTGAGACAGTAAAAAATTATTTTTTGAATAATTTACTATAGAAAAGGCAATCCCTGTCGTAATTATAATTTGCGACAGTAAAAATGAATTTTTGAATAATTTACTATAGAAAAGGCAATCCCTGGCGTAATTAAAATTTGCGACAGTAAAAAATGAATTAAAAAATGAATTTTGAATAATTTACTATAGAAAAGGCAATCACTGGCGTAATTAAAATTTGCGACAGTAAACAATTATTTTTTGAATAATTTACTATACAAAAGGCAATCCCTGGCGTATTTAAAATTTGCAACAGTAAAAAATGAATTTTTGAATAATTTACTATAGAAAAGGCAATACCTGGCGTAATTGAAATTTGAGACAGTAAAAAATGAATTTTTGAATAATTTACTATAGAAAAGGCAATCCCTGGCGTAATTAAAATTTGCAACAGTAAAAAATGAATTTTTGAATAATTTACTATAGAAAAGGCAATCCCTGGCGTAAATAAAATTTGAGACAGTAAAAAATGAATTTTGAATAATTTACTATAGAAAAGGCAATCCCTGGCGTAATTAAAATTTGCGACAGTAAAAAATGAATTTTTGAATAATTTACTATAGAAAAGGCAATCCCTGGCGTAATTAAAATTTGCGACAGTAAAAAATGAATTTTTGAATAATTTACTATAGAAAAGGCAATCCCTGGCGTAATTAAAATTTGCGACAATAAACAATTATTGTTTGAATAATTTACTATACAAAAGGCAATCCCTGGCGTATTTAAAATTTGCAACAGTAAAAAATGAATTTTTGAATAATTTACTATAGAAAAGGCAATCCCTGGCGTAATTAATATTTGAGACACTAAACAATTATTTTTTGCAAAATTTACTATAGAAAAGGCAATCCCTGGCGTAATTAAAATTTGAGACAGTAAAAAATGAATTTTTGAATAATTTACTATAGAAAAGGTAATCCCTGGCGTAATTAAAATTTGCGACAGTAAAAAATTATTTTTTGAATAATTTACTATACAAAAGGCAATCCCTGGCGTATTTAAAATTTGCAACAGTAAAAATGAATTTTTGAATAATTTACTATAGAAAAGGCAATCCCTGGCGTAATTAAAATTTGCGACAGTAAAAAAATGAATTTTTGAATAATTTACTATAGAAAAGGCAATCCCTGGCGTAATTAAAATTTGAGACAGTAAAAAATGAATTTTTGAATAATTTACTATAGAAAAGGCAATCCCTGGCGTAATTAAAATTTGCGAGACTAAACAATTATTTTTTGCAAAATTTACTATAGAAAAGGCAATCCCTGGCGTAATTAAAATTTGAGACAGTAAAAATGAATTTTTGAATAATTTACTATAGAAAAGGCAATCCCTGGCGTATTTAAAATTTGAGACAGTAAAAAATGAATTTTTGAATAATTTACTATAGAAAAGGCAATCCCTGGCGTAATTAAAATTTGCGACAGTAAAAAATTATTTTTTGAATAATTTACTATAGAAAAGGCAATCCCTGGCGTAATTAAAATTTGCGACAGTAAACAATTATTTTTTGCAAAATTTACTATAGAAAAGGCAATCCCTGGCGTAATTAAAATTTGAGACAGTAAAAAATGAATTTTTGAATAATTTACTATAGAAAAGGCAATCCCTGGCGTAATTAAAATTTGAGACAGTAAAAAATGAATTTTTGAATAATTTACTATAGAAAAGGCAATCCCTGGCGTAATTAAAATTTGCGACAGTAAAAAATTATTTTTTGAATAATTTACTATAGAAAAGGCAATCCCTGGCGTAACTAAAATTTGAGACAGTAAAAAATTATTTTTTGAATAATTTACTATAGAAAAGGCAATCCCTGGCGTATTTAAAATTTGCAACAGTAAAAAATGGAATTTTTGAATAATTTACTATAGAAAAGGCAATCCCTGGCGTAATTAAAATTTGAGACAGTAAAAATGAATTTTTGAATAATTTACTATAGAAAAGGCAATCCCTGGCGTAATAAAAATTTGAGACAGTAAAAAATGAATTTTTGAATAATTTACTATAGAAAAGGCAATCCCTGGCGTAATTAAAATTTGAGACAGTAAAAAATGAATTTTTGAATAATTTACTATAGAAAAGGCAATCCCTGGCGTAATTAAAATTTGCGACAGTATAAAATGAATTTTTGAAACTATAGAAAAGGCAATTCCTGGCGTAATTAAAATTTGAGACAGTAAAAAATGAATTTTTGAATAATTTACTATAGAAAAGGCAATCCCTGGCGTAATTAAAATTTGAGACAGTAAAAAATGATTTTTTGCAAAATTTACTATAGAAAAGGCAATCCCTGGCGTAATTAAAATTTGCGACAATAAAAAATTATTTTTTGAATAATTTACTATAGAAAAGGCAATCCCTGGCGTAATTAAAATTTGCGACAGTATAAAATTATGTTTTGAATAATCTACTATAGAAAAGGCAATCCCTGGCGTAATTAAAATTTGAGACAGTAAAAAATGAATTTTTGAATAATTTACTATAGAAAAGGCAATCCCTGGCGTAATTAAAATTTGCGACAGTAAAAAATGAATTTTTGAATAATTTACTATAGAAAAGGCAATCCCTGGCGTATTTAAAATTTGCAACAGTAAAAAATGAATTTTCGAATAATTTACTATAGAAAAGGCAATCCCTGGCGTAATTAAAATTTGAGACAGTAAAAAATGAATTTTTGAATAATTTACTATAGAAAAGGCAATCCCTGGCGTAATTAAAATTTGAGACAGTAAAAAATGAATTTTTGAATAATTTACTATAGAAAAGGCAATCCCTGGCGTAATTAAAATTTGAGACAGTAAAAAATGAATTTTTGAATAATTTACTATAGAAATGGCAATCCCTGGCGTAATTAAAATTTGCGACAGTATAAAATGAATTTTTGAATAATTTACTATAGAAAAGGCAATCCCTGGCGTAATTAAAATTTGAGACAGTAAAAAATGAATTTTTGAATAATTTACTATAGAAAAGGCAATCCCTGGCGTAATTAAAATTTGCGACAGTATAAAATTAATTTTTGAATAATTTACTATAGAAAAGGCAATCCCTGGCGTAATTAAAATTTGCGACAGTAAAAAATGAATTTTTGAATAATTTACTATAGAAAAGGCAATCCCTGGCGTAATTAAAATTTGCGACAGTATAAAATGAATTTTTGAATAATTTACTATAGAAAAGGCAATCCCTGGCGTAATTAAAATTTGAGACAGTAAAAAATGAATTTTTGAATAATTTACTATAGAAAAGGCAATCCCTGGCGTAATTAAAATTTGCGACAGTATAAAATTAATTTTTGAATAATTTACTATAGAAAAGGCTATCCCTGGCGTAATTAAAAATTTGAGACAGTAAACAATGAATTTTTGAATAATTTACTATAGAAAAGGCAATCCCTGGCGTATTTAAAATTTGCAACAGTAAAAAATGAATTTTGAATAATTTACTATAGAAAAGGCAATCCCTGGCGTAATTAAAATTTGCAACAGTAAAAAATGAATTTTTGAATAATTTACTATAGAAAAGGCAATCCCTGGCGTAATTAAAATTTGAGACAGTAAAAAATGAATTTTTGAATAATTTACTATAGAAAAGGCAATCCCTGGCGTAATTAAAATTTGAGACAGTAAAAAATGAATTTTTGAATAATTTACTATAGAAAAGGCAATCCCTGGCGTAATTAAAATTTGAGACAGTAAAAAATGAATTTTTGAATAATTTACTATAGAAAAGGCAATCCCTGGCGTAATTAAAATTTGAGACAGTAAAAAATGATTTTTTGCAAAATTTACTATAGAAAAGGCAATCCCTGGCGTAATTAAAATTTGCGACAGTAAAAAATGATTGTTTTGAATAATTTACTATAGAAAAGGCAATCCCTGGCGTAATTAAAATTTGCGACAGTATAAAATTATTTTTTGAATAATTTACTATAGAAAAGGCAATCCCTGGCGTAATTAAAATTTGAGACAGTAAAAAATGAATTTTTGAATAATTTACTATAGAAAAGGCAATCCCTGGCGTAATTAAAATTTGCGACAATAAAAAATGAATTTTTGAATAATTTACTATAGAAAAGGCAATCCCTGGCGTAATTAAAATTTGAGACAGTAAAAAATGAATTTTTGAATAATTTACTATAGAAAAGGCAATCCCTGGCGTAATTAAAATTTGAGACAATAAAAAATCATTTTTTGAATAATTTACTATAGAAAAGGCAATCCCTGGCGTAATTATAATTTGCGACAGTAAAAAATGAATTTTTGAATAATTTACTATAGAAAAGGCAATCTCTGGCGTAATTAAAATTTGCGACAGTAAACAATTATTTTTTGCAAAATTTACTATAGAAAAGGCAATCCCTGGCGTAATTATAATTTGCGACAGTAAAAAATGAATTTTTGAATAATTTACTATAGAAAAGGCAATCCCTGGCGTAATTAAAATTTGCGACAGTAAAAAATGAATTTTTGAATAATTTACTATAGAAAAGGCAATCCCTGGCGTAATTAAAATTTGCGACAGTAAAAAATTATTTTTTGAATAATTTACTATACAAAAGGCAATCCCTGGCGTATTTAAAATTTGCAACAGTAAAAAATGAATTTTTGAATAATTTACTATAGAAAAGGCAATCCCTGGCGTAATTAAAATTTGCAACAGTAAACAATGAATTTTTGAATAATTTACTATAGAAAAGGCAATCCCTGGCGTAATTAAAATTTGAGACAGTAAAAAATGAATTTTTGAATAATTTACTATAGAAAAGGCAATCCCTTTCGTAGTTAAAATTTGAGACAGTAAAAAATGAATTTTTGAATAATTTACTATAGAAAAGGCAATCCCTGGCGTAATTATAATTTGCGACAGTAAAAAATGAATTTTTGAATAATTTACTATAGAAAAGGCAATCCCTGGCGTAATTAAAATTTGCGACAGTAAACAATTATTTTTTGAATAATTTACTATAGAAAAGGCAATCCCTGGCGTAATTAAAATTTGCGACAGTATAAAATTATTTTTTGAATAATTTACTATAGAAAAGGCAATCCCTGGCGTAATTAAAATTTGCGACAGTAAAAAATTATTTTTTGCAAAATTTACTATAGAAAAGGCAATCCCTGGCGTAATTAAAATTTGAGACAGTAAAAAATTATTTTTTGAATAATTTACTATAGAAAAGGCAATCCCTGGCGTATTTAAAATTTGCGACAGTAAAAAATTATTTTTTGAATAATTTACTATACAAAAGGCAATCCCTGGCGTAATTATAATATGCGACAGTAAAAAATTATTTTTTGAATAATTTACTATAGAAAAGGCAATCCCTAGCGTATTTAAAATTTGCAACAGTAAAAAATTATTTTTTGCAAAATTTACTATAGAAAAGGCAATCCCTGGCGTAATTAAAATTTGCGACAGTAAACAATTATTTTTTGAATAATTTACTATAGAAAAGGCAATGCCTGGCGTAATTAAAATTTGAGATACTAAACAATTATTTTTTGCAAAATTTAATATACAAAAGGCAATCCCTGGCGTAGTTAAAATTTGAGACAGTAAAAAATGAATTTTTGAATAATTTACTATAGAAAAGGCAATCCCTGGCGTAATTATAATTTGCGACAGTAAAAAATGAATTTTTGAATAATTTACTATAGAAAAGGCAATCCCTGGCGTAATTAAAATTTGCGACAGTAAACAATTATTTTTTGAATAATTTACTATAGAAAAGGCAATCCCTGGCGTAATTAAAATTTGCGACAGTATAAAATTATTTTTTGAATAATTTACTATAGAAAAGGCAATCCCTGGCGTAATTAAAATTTGCGACAGTAAAAAATTATTTTTTGCACAATTTACTATAGAAAAGGCAATTCCTGGCGTAATTAAAATTTGAGACAGTAAAAAATTATTTTTTGAATAATTTACTATAGAAAAGGCAATCCCTGGCGTATTTAAAATTTGCGACAGTAAAAAATTATTTTTTGAATAATTTACTATACAAAAGGCAATCCCTGGCGTAATTATAATGTGCGACAGTAAAAAATTATTTTTTGAATAATTTACTATAGAAAAGGCAATCCCTAGCGTATTTAAAATTTGCAACAGTAAAAAATTATTTTTTGCAAAATTTACTATAGAAAAGGCAATCCCTGGCGTAATTAAAATTTGAAACACTAAACAATTATTTTTTGCAAAATTTACTATAGAAAAGGCAATCCCTGGCGTAATTAAAATTTGCGACAGTAAAAAATTATTTTTTGAATAATTTACTATAGAAAAGGCAATCCCTGGCGTAATTAAAATTTGCGACAGTAAACAATTATTTTTTGAATAATTTACTATAGCAAAGGCAATGCCTGGCGTAATTAAAATTTGAGATACTAAACAATTATTTTTTGCAAAATTTACTATACAAAAGGCAATCCCTGGCGTAATTAAAATTTGCGACAGTAAAAAATGAATTTTTGAATAATTTACTATAGAAAAGGCAATCCCTGGCGTAATTAAAATTTGCGACTGTAAAAAATTATTTTTTGAATAATTTACTATAGAAACGGCAATCCCTGGCGTAATTAAAATTTGCGACAGTAAAAAATGAATTTTTGAATAATTTACTATAGAAAAGGCAATCCCTGGCGTAATTAAAATTTGCGACACTAAACAATTATTTTTGCAAAATTTACTATACAAAAGGCAATCCCTGGCGTAATTAAAATTTGCGACAGTAAAAAATGAATTTTTGAATAATTTACTATAGAAAAGGCAATCCCTGGCGTAATTAAAATTTGAGACAGTAAAAAATGAATTTTTGAATAATTTACTATAGAAAAGGCAATCCCTGGCGTAATTAAAATTTGAGACAGTATAAAATTAATTTTTGAATAATTTACTATAGAAAAGGCAATCCCTGGCGTAATTAAAATTTGCAACAGTAAAAAATTATTTTTTGCAAAATTTACTATAGCAAAGGCAATCCCTGGCGTAATTAAAATTTGCAACAGTAAAAAATTATTTTTTGAATAATTTACTATAGAAAAGGCAATCCGTGGCGTAATTAAAATTTGCAACAGTAAAAAATGAATTTTTGAATAATTTACTATAGAAAAGGCAATCCCTGGCGTAATTAAAATTTTAGACAGTAAAAAATGAATTTTTGAATTATTTACTATACAAAAGGCAATCCCTGGCGTATTTTAAATTTGCAACAGTAAAAAATGAATTTTTTAATAATTTACTATAGAAAAGGCAATCCCTGGCGTAATTAAAATTTGCGACAGTAAAAAATGAATTTTTGAATAATTTACTATAGAAAAGGCAATCCCTGGCGTAATTAAAATTTGAGACAGTATAAATTAATTTTTGAATAATTTACTATAGAAAAGGCAATCCCTGGCGTAATTAAAATTTGCAACAGTAAAAAATTATTTTTTGCAAAATTTACTATAGAAAAGGCAATCCCTGGCGTAATTAAAATTTGCGACAGTAAACAATTATTTTTTGAATAATTTACTATAGAAAAGGCAATCCCTGGCGTAATTAAAATTTGCAACAGTAAAAAATTATTTTTGAATAATTTACTATAGAAAAGGCAATCCCTGGCGTAATTAAAATTTGAGACAGTAAAAAATGAATTTTTGAATAATTTACTATAGAAAAGGCAATCCCTATCGTAATTATAATTTGAGACAGTAAAAAATGAATTTTTGAATAATTTTCTATAGAAAAGGCAATCCCTGGCGTAATTAAAATTTGAGACAGTAAACAATTATTTTTTGAATAATTTACTATAGAAAAGGCAATCCCTGGCGTAATTAAAATTTGAGACACTAAACAATTATTTTTTGCAAAATTTACTATAGAAAAGGCAATCCTTGGCGTAATTAAAATTTGCGACAGTAAAAAATTATTTTTTGAATAATTTACTATAGAAAAGGCAATCCCTGGCGTAATTAAAATTTGAGACAGTAAACAATTATTTTTTGAATAATTTACTATAGAAAAGGCAATCCCTGGCGTAATTAAAATTTGAGACAGTAAAAAATTATTTTTTGCAAAATTTACTATAGAAAAGGCAATCCCTGGCGTAATTAAAATTTGCGACAGTAAACAATTATTTTTGAATAATTTACTATAGAAAAGGCAATGCGTGGCGTAATTAAAATTTGAGATACTAAACAATTATTTTTTGCAAAATTTACTATACAAAAGGCAATCCCTGGCGTAGTTAAAATTTGAGACAGTAAAAAATGAATTTTTGAATAATTTACTATAGAAAAGGCAATCCCTGGCGTAATTATAATTTGCGACAGTAAAAAATGAATTTTTGAATAATTTACTATAGAAAAGGCAATCCCTGGCGTAATTAAAATTTGCGACAGTAAACAATTATTTTTGAATAATTTACTATAGAAAAGGCAATCCCTGGCGTAATTAAAATTTGCGACAGTATAAAATTATTTTTTGAATAATTTACTATAGAAAAGGCAATCCCTGGCGTAATTAAAATTTGCGACAGTAAAAAATTATTTTTTGCAAAATTTACTATAGAAAAGGCAATCCCTGGCGTAATTAAAATTTGAGACAGTAAAAAATTATTTTTTGAATAATTTACTATAGAAAAGGCAATCCCTGGCGTATTTAAAATTTGCGACAGTAAAAAATTATTTTTTGAATAATTTACTATACAAAAGGCAATCCCTGGCGTAATTATAATGTGCGACAGTAAAAAATTATTTTTTGAATAATTTACTATAGAAAAGGCAATCCCTAGCGTATTTAAAATTTGCAACAGTAAAAAATTATTTTTGCAAAATTTACTATAGAAAAGGCAATCCCTGGCGTAATTAAAATTTGAAACACTAAACAATTATTTTTTGCAAAATTTACTATAGAAAAGGCAATCCCTGGCGTAATTAAAATTTGCGACAGTAAAAAATTATTTTTTGAATAATTTACTATAGAAAAGGCAATCCCTGGCGTAATTAAAATTTGAGACAGTAAACAATTATTTTTGAATAATTTACTATAGAAAAGGCAATCCCTGGCGTAATTAAAATTTGAGACACTAAACAATTATTTTTTGCAAAATTTACTATAGAAAAGGCAATCCTTGGCGTAATTAAAATTTGCGACAGTAAAAAATTATTTTTTGAATAATTTACTATAGAAAAGGCAATCCCTGGCGTAATTAAAATTTGAGACAGTAAACAATTATTTTTTGAATAATTTACTATAGAAAAGGCAATCCCTGGCGTAATTAAAATTTGAGACAGTAAAAAATTATTTTTTGCAAAATTTACTATAGAAAAGGCAATCCCTGGCGTAATTAAAATTTGCGACAGTAAACAATTATTTTTTGAATAATTTACTATAGAAAAGGCAATGCCTGGCGTAATTAAAATTTGAGATACTAAACAATTTTTTTTGCAAAATTTACTATACAAAAGGCAATCCCTGGCGTAATTAAAATTTGCGACAGTAAAAAATGAATTTTTGAATAATTTACTATAGAAAAGGCAATCCCTGGCGTAATTAAAATTTGCGACTTTAAAAAATTATTTTTTGAATAATTTACTATAGAAACGGCAATCCCTGGGGTAATTAAAATTTGCGACAGTAAAAAATGAATTTTTGAATAATTTACTATAGAAAAGGCAATCCCTGGCGTAATTAAAATTTGCGACACTAAACAATTATTTTTTGCAAAATTTACTATACAAAAGGCAATCCCTGGCGTAATTAAAATTTGCGACAGTAAAAAATGAATTTTTGAATAATTTACTATAGAAAAGGCAATCCCTGGCGTAATTAAAATTTGAGACAGTAAAAAATGAATTTTTGAATAATTTACTATAGAAAAAGGCAATCCCTGGCGTAATTAAAATTTGAGACAGTATAAAATTAATTTTTGAATAATTTACTATAGAAAAGGCAATCCCTGGCGTAATTAAAATTTGCAACAGTAAAAAATTATTTTTTGCAAAATTTACTATAGAAAAGGCAATCCCTGGCGTAATTAAAATTTGCAACAGTAAAAAATTATTTTTTGAATAATTTACTATAGAAAAGGCAATCCGTGGCGTAATTAAAATTTGCAACAGTAAAAAATGAATTTTTGAATAATTTACTATAGAAAAGGCAATCCCTGGCGTAATTAAAATTTTAGACAGTAAAAAATGAATTTTTGAATTATTTACTATACAAAAGGCAATCCCTGGCGTATTTTAAATTTGCAACAGTAAAAAATGAATTTTTTAATAATTTACTATAGAAAAGGCAATCCCTGGCGTAATTAAAATTTGCGACAGTAAAAAATGAATTTTTGAATAATTTACTATAGAAAAGGCAATCCCTGGCGTAATTAAAATTTGAGACAGTATAAAATTAATTTTTGAATAATTTACTATAGAAAAGGCAATCCCAGGCGTAATTAAAATTTGCAACAGTAAAAAATTATTTTTTGCAAAATTTACTATAGAAAAGGCAGTCCCTGGCGTAATTAAAATTTGCAACAGTAAAAAATGAATTTTTGAATAATTTACTATAGAAAAGGCAATCCCTGGCGTAATTAAAATTTGAGACAGTAAAAAATGAATTTTTGAATAATTTACTATAGAAAAGGCAATCCCTGGCGTAATTAAAATTTGAGACAGTATAAAATTAATTTTTGAATAATTTACTATAGAAAAGGCAATCCCTGCGTAATTAAAATTTGCAACAATAAAAAATTATTTTTTTCAAAATTTACTATAGAAAAGGCAATCCCTGGCGTAATTAAAATTTGCAACAGTAAAAAATTATTTTTTGAATAATTTACTATAGAAAAGGCAATCCCTGGCGTAATTAAAATTTGAGACAGTAAAAAATGAATTTTTGAATAATTTACTATAGAAAAGGCAATCCCTTGGCGTAATTAAAATTTGCGACAGTAAAAAATGAATTTTTGAATAATTTAATATAGAAAAGGCAATCCCTGGTGTAATTAAAATTTGAGACAGTATACAATTAATTTTTGAATAATTTACTATAGAAAAGCAATCCCTGGCGTAATTAAAATTTGCAACAGTAAAAAATTATTTTTTGCAAAATTTACTATAGAAAAGGCAATCCCTGGCGTAATTAAAATTTGCAACAGTAAAAAATTATTTTTTGAATAATTTACTATAGAAAAGGCAATCCCTGGCGTAATTAAAATTTGAGACAGTAAAAAATGAATTTTTGAATAATTTACTATAGAAAAGGCAATCCCTGGCGTAATTAAAATTTGAGACAGTAAAAAATGAATTTTTGAATAATTTACTATACAAAAGGCAATCCCTGGCGTATTTAAAATTTGCAACAGTAAAAAATAATTTTTTGAATAATTTACTATAGAAAAGGCAATCCCTGGCGTAATTAAAATTTGCGACACTAGACAATTATTTTTTGCAAAATTTACTATAGAAAAGGCAATCCCTGGCGTAATTAAAATTTGCAACACTAAAAAATTATTTTTGCAAAATTTACTATAGAAAAGGCAATCCCTGGCGTAATTATAATTTGTGACAGTAAAAATGAATTTTTGAATAATTTACTTTAGAAAAGGCAATCCCTGGCGTAATTATAATTTGCGACAGTAAAAAATTATTTTTTGAATAATTTACTATAGAAAAGGCAATCCCTGGCGTAATTATAATTTTCGACAGTAAAAAATTATTTTTTGAATAATTTACTATAGAAAAGGCAATCCCTGGCGTAATTCAAATTTGCGACAGTAAAAAATTATTTTTTGAATAATTTACTATAGAAAAGGCAATCCTTGGCGTAATTAAAATTTGCGACAGTAAAAAATGAATTTTGAATAATTTACTATAGAAAAGGCAATCCCTGGCGTAATTAAAATTTGCGACAGAAAAAAATTAATTTTTGAATAATTTACTATAGAAAAGGCAATCCCTGGCGTAATTAAAATTTGCGACACTAAACAATTTTTTTTTGCAAAATTTACTATAGAAAATGCAATCCCTGGCGTAATTAAAATTTGAGACAGTAAAAAATTATTTTTTGAATAATTTACTATAGAAAAGGCAATCCGTGGCGTAATTAAAATTTGCAACAGTAAAAAATGAATTTTTGAATAATTTACTATAGAAAAGGCAATCCCTGGCGTAATTATAATTTTCGACAGTAAAAAATTATTTTTTGAATAATTTACTATAGAAAAGGCAATCCCTGGCGTAATTAAAATTTGCGACAGTAAAAAATTATTTTTTGAATAATTTACTATAGAAAAGGCAATCCTTGGCGTAATTAAAATTTGCGACAGTAAAAAATGAATTTTTGAATAATTTACTATAGAAAAGGCAATCCCTGGCGTAATTAAAATTTGCGACAGAAAAAAATTAATTTTTGAATAATTTACTATAGAAAAGGCAATCCCTGGCGTAATTAAAATTTGCGACACTAAACAATTTTTTTTTGCAAAATTTACTATAGAAAATGCAATCCCTGGCGTAATTAAAATTTGAGACAGTAAAAAATTATTTTTTGAATAATTTACTATAGAAAAGGCAATCCCTGGCGTAATTAAAATTTTAGACAGTAAAAAATGAATTTTTGAATTATTTACTATACAAAAGGCAATCCCTGGCGTATTTTAAATTTGCAACAGTAAAAAATGAATTTTTTAATAATTTACTATAGAAAAGGCAATCCCTGGCGTAATTAAAATTTGCGACAGTAAAAAATGAATTTTTGAATAATTTACTATAGAAAAGGCAATCCCTGGCGTAATTAAAATTTGAGACAGTATAAAATTAATTTTTGAATAATTTACTATAGAAAACGCAATCCCTGGCATAATTAAAATTTGCAACAGTAAAAAATTATTTTTTGCAAAATTTACTATAGAAAAGGCAATCCCTGGCGTAATTAAAATTTGCGACAGTAAACAATTATTTTTTGAATAATTTCGAATAGAAAAGGCAATCCCTGGCGTAATTAAAATTTGCAACAGTAAAAAATTATTTTTTGAATAATTTACTATAGAAAAGGCAATCCCTGGCGTAATTAAAATTTGAGACAGTAAAAAATGAATTCTTGAATAATTTACTATAGAAAAGGCAATCCCTATCGTAATTATAATTTGAGACAGTAAAAAATGAATTTTTGAATAATTTTCTATAGAAAAGGCAATCCCTGGCGTAATTAAAATTTGAGACAGTAAAAAATGAATTTTTGAATAATTTACTATAGAAAAGGCAATCCCTATCGTAATTATAATTTGAGACAGTAAAAAATGAATTTTTGAATAATTTTCTATAGAAAAGGCAATCCCTGGCGTAATTAAAATTTGAGACAGTAAAAAATGAATTTTTGAATAATTTACTATAGAAAAGGCAATCCCTGGCGTAATTAAAATTTGAGACAGTATAAAATTAATTTTTGAATAATTTACTATAGAAAAGGCAATCCCTGGCGTAATTAAAATTTGCAACAGTAAAAAATTATTTTTTGCAAAATTTACTATAGAAAAGGCAGTCCCTGGCGTAATTAAAATTTGCAACAGTAAAAAATGAATTTTTGAATAATTTACTATAGAAAAGGCAATCCCTGGCGTAATTAAAATTTGAGACAGTAAAAAATGAATTTTTGAATAATTTACTATAGAAAAGGCAATCCCTGGCGTAATTAAAATTTGAGACAGTATAAAATTAATTTTTGAATAATTTACTATAGAAAAGGCAATCCCTGGCGTAATTAAAATTTGCAACAATAAAAAATTATTTTTTTCAAAATTTACTATAGAAAAGGCAATCCCTGGCGTAATTAAAATTTGCAACAGTAAAAAATTATTTTTTGAATAATTTACTATAGAAAAGGCAATCCCTGGCGTAATTAAAATTTGAGACAGTAAAAAATGAATTTTTGAATAATTTACTATAGAAAAGGCAATCCCTGGCGTAATTAAAATTTGCGACAGTAAAAAATGAATTTTTGAATAATTTAATATAGAAAAGGCAATCCCTGGTGTAATTAAAATTTGAGACAGTATACAATTAATTTTTGAATAATTTACTATAGAAAAGGCAATCCCTGGCGTAATTAAAATTTGCAACAGTAAAAAATTATTTTTTGCAAAATTTACTATAGAAAAGGCAATCCCTGGCGTAATTAAAATTTGCAACAGTAAAAAATTATTTTTTGAATAATTTACTATAGAAAAGGCAATCCCTGGCGTAATTAAAATTTGAGACAGTAAAAAATGAATTTTTGAATAATTTACTATAGAAAAGGCAATCCCTGGCGTAATTAAAATTTGAGACAGTAAAAAATGAATTTTTGAATAATTTACTATACAAAAGGCAATCCCTGGCGTATTTAAAATTTGCAACAGTAAAAAATTATTTTTTGAATAATTTACTATAGAAAAGGCAATCCCTGGCGTAATTAAAATTTGCGACACTAGACAATTATTTTTTGCAAAATTTACTATAGAAAAGGCAATCCCTGGCGTAATTAAAATTTGCAACACTAAAAAATTATTTTTTGCAAAATTTACTATAGAAAAGGCAATCCCTGGCGTAATTATAATTTGTGACAGTAAAAAATGAATTTTTGAATAATTTACTTTAGAAAAGGCAATCCCTGGCGTAATTATAATTTGCGACAGTAAAAAATTATTTTTTGAATAATTTACTATAGAAAAGGCAATCCCTGGCGTAATTATAATTTTCGAGAGTAAAAAATTATTTTTTGAATAATTTACTATAGAAAAGGCAATCCCTGGCGTAATTAAAATTTGCGACAGTAAAAAATTATTTTTTGAATAATTTACTATAGAAAAGGCAATCCCTGGCGTAATTAAAATTTGCGACAGTAAAAAATGAATTTTTGAATAATTTACTATAGAAAAGGCAATCCCTGGCGTAATTAAAATTTGCGACAGAAAAAAATTAATTTTTGAATAATTTACTATAGAAAAGGCAATCCCTGGCGTAATTAAAATTTGCGACACTAAACAATTTTTTTTTGCAAAATTTACTATAGAAAATGCAATCCCTGGCGTAATTAAAATTTGAGACAGTAAAAAATTATTTTTTGAATAATTTACTATAGAAAAGGCAATCCCTGGCGTAATTAAAATTTGCGACAGTAAAAAATGAATTCTTGAATAATTTACTATAGAAAAGGCAATCCCTGGCGTAATTAAAATTTGCGACAGTAAAAAATGAATTTTTGAATAATTTACTATAGAAAAGGCAATCCCTGGCGTAATTAAAATTTGCGACAGTATAAAATTATTTTTTGAATAATTTACTATAGAAAAGGCAATCCCTGGCGTAATTAAAATTTGCGACAGTAAAAAATGAATTTTTGAATAATTTACTATAGAAAAGGCAATCCCTGGCGTAATTAAAATTTGCGACAGTAAAAAATTATTTTTTGAATAATTTACTATAGAAAAGGCAATCCCTGGCGTAATTATAATTTGCGACAGTAAAAAATTATTTTTTGAATAATTTACTATAGAAAAGGCAATCCCTGGCGTAATTAAAATTTGTGACAGAAAAAATTATTTTTTGCAAAATTTACTATAGAAAAGGCAATCCCTGGCGTAATTAAAATTTGAGAGAGTAAAAAATGATTTTTTGAATAATTTACTATAGAAAAGGCAATCCCTGGCGTAATTAAAATTTGAGACAGTAAAAAATGAATTTTTGAATAATTTACTATAGAAAAGGCGTAATTAAAATTTGCGACAGTAAAAAATGAATTTTTGAATAATTTACTATAGAAAAGGCAATCCCTGGCGTAATTAAAATTTGCGACAGTAAAAAATGAATTTTTGAATAATTTACTATAGAAAAGGCAATCCCTGGCGTAATTAAAATTTGCGACAGTAAAAAATTATTTTTTGAATAATTTACTATAGAAAAGGCAATCCCTGGCGTAATTATAATTTGCGACAGTAAAAAATTATTTTTTGAATAATTTACTATAGAAAAGGCAATTCCTGGCGTAATTAAAATTTGCGACAGTAAAAAATGAATTTTTGAATAATTTACTATAGAAAAGGCAATCCTTGGCGTAATTAAAATTTGCGACAGTAAAAAATGATTTTTTTATAATTTACTATAGAAAAGGCAATCCCTGGCGTAATTAAAATTTGCGACAGAAAAAAATTAATTTTTGAATAATTTACTATAGAAAAGGCAATCCCTGGCGTATTTAAAATTTTCGACACTAAACAATTATTTTTTGCAAAATTTACTATAGAAAATGCAATCCCTGGCGTAATTAAAATTTGAGACAGTAGAAAATTATTTTTTGAATAATTTACTATAGAAAAGGCAATCCCTGGCGTAATTAAAATTTGCGACAGTAAAAAATGAATTTTTGAATAATTTACTATAGAAAAGGCAATCCCTGGCGTAATTAAAATTTGCGACAGTAAAAAATGAATTTTTGAATAATTTACTATAGAAAAGGCAATCCCTGGCGTAATTAAAATTTGCGACAGTATAAAAATTTTTTTTGAATAATTTACTATAGAAAAGGCAATCCCTGGCGTAATTAAAACTTGCGACAGTAAAAAATTAATTTTTGAATAATTTACTATAGAAAAGGCAATCCCTGGCGTAATTATAATTTGCGACAGTAAAAAATTATTTTTTGAATAATTTACTATAGAAAAGGCAATCCCTGGCGTAATTAAAATTTGTGACAGAAAAAATTATTTTTTGCAAAATTTACTATAGAAAAGGCAATCCCTGGCGTAATTAAAATTTGAGACAGTAAAAAATGATTTTTTGAATAATTTACTATAGAAAAGGCAATCCCTGGCGTAATTAAAATTTGAGACAGTAAAAAATGAATTTTTGAATAATTTACTATAGAAAAGGCAATCCCTGGCGTAATTAAAATTTGCGACAGTAAAAAATGAATTTTGAATAATTTACTATAGAAAAGGCAATCCCTGGCGTAATTAAAATTTGCGACACTAAACAATTATTTTTTGCAAAATTTACTATACAAAGGCAATCCCTGGCGTAATTAAAATTTGCGACAGTAAAAAATGAATTTTTGAATAATTTACTATAGAAAAGGCAATCCCTGGCGCAATTAAAATTTGAGACAGTAAAAAATGAATTTTTGAATAATTTACTATTGAAAAGGCAATCCATGGCGTAATTAAAATTTGCGACAGTAAAAAATTATTTTTTGAATAATTTACTATAGAAAAGGCAATCCCTGGCGTAATTATAATTTGCGACAGTAAAAAATTATTTTTTGAATAATTTACTATAGAAAAGGCAATTCCTGGCGTAATTAAAATTTGCGACAGTAAAAAATGAATTTTTGAATAATTTACTATAGAAAAGGCAATCCTTGGCGTAATTAAAATTTGCGACAGTAAAAAATGAATTTTTTATAATTTACTATAGAAAAGGCAATCCCTGGCGTAATTAAAATTTGCGACAGAAAAAAATTAATTTTTGAATAATTTACTATAGAAAAGGCAATCCCTGGCGTATTTAAAATTTTCGACACTAAACAATTATTTTTTGCAAAATTTACTATAGAAAATGCAATCCCTGGCGTAATTAAAATTTGAGACAGTAGAAAATTATTTTTTGAATAATTTACTATAGAAAAGGCAATCCCTGGCGTAATTAAAATTTGCGACAGTAAAAAATGAATTTTTGAATAATTTACTATAGAAAAGGCAATCCCTGGCGTAATTAAAATTTGCGACAGTAAAAAATGAATTTTTGAATAATTTACTATAGAAAAGGCAATCCCTGGCGTAATTAAAATTTGCGACAGTATAAAAATTTTTTTTGAATAATTTACTATAGAAAAGGCAATCCCTGGCGTAATTAAAACTTGCGACAGTAAAAAATTAATTTTTGAATAATTTACTATAGAAAAGGCAATCCCTGGCGTAATTATAATTTGCGACAGTAAAAAATTATTTTTTGAATAATTTACTATAGAAAAGGCAATCCCTGGCGTAATTAAAATTTGTGACAGAAAAAATTATTTTTTGCAAAATTTACTATAGAAAAGGCAATCCCTGGCGTAATTAAAATTTGAGACAGTAAAAAATGATTTTTTGAATAATTTACTATAGAAAAGGCAATCCCTGGCGTAATTAAAATTTGAGACAGTAAAAAATGAATTTTTGAATAATTTACTATAGAAAAGGCAATCCCTGGCGTAATTAAAATTTGCGACAGTAAAAAATGAATTTTTGAATAATTTACTATAGAAAAGGCAATCCCTGGCGTAATTAAAATTTGCGACACTAAACAATTATTTTTTGCAAAATTTACTATACAAAGGCAATCCCTGGCGTAATTAAAATTTGCGACAGTAAAAAATGAATTTTTGAATAATTTACTATAGAAAAGGCAATCCCTGGCGCAATTAAAATTTGAGACAGTAAAAAATGAATTTTTGAATAATTTACTATTGAAAAGGCAATCCCTGGCGTAATTAAAATTTGCGACAGTAAAAAATTATTTTTTGAATAATTTACTATAGAAAAGGCAATCCCTGGCGTAATTAAAATTTGCGACAGTAAAAAATTATTTTTTGAATAATTTACTATAGAAAAGGCAATCCCTGGCGTAATTAAAATTTGCGACAGTAAAAAATGAATTTTTGAATGATTTACTATAGAAAAGGCAATCCCTGGCGTAATTAAAATTTGCGACAGTAAAAAAAGAATTTTTGAATAATTTACTATAGAAAAGGCAATCCCTGGCGTAATTAAAATTTGCGACAGTATAAAATTATTTTTTGAATAATTTACTATAGAAAAGGCAATCCCTGGCGTAATTAAAATTTGCGACAGTAAAAAATTATTTTTTGAATAATTTACTATAGAAAAGGCAATCCCTGGCGTAATTAAAATTTGCGACAGTAAAAAATTATTTTTTGAATAATTTACTATAGAAAAGGCAATCCCTGGCGAAATTAAAATTTGCGACAGTAAAAATTATTTTTTGAATAATTTACTATAGAAAAGGCAATCCCTGGCGTAATTAAAATTTGCGACAGTAAAAAATGAATTTTGAATAATTTACTATAGAAAAGGCAATCCCTGGCTTAATTAAAATTTGCGACAGTAAAAAATTATTTTTTGAATAATTTACTATAGAAAAGGCAATCCCTGGCGTAATTAAAATTTGCGACAGTATAAAATTATTTTTTGAATAATTTACTATAGAAAAGGCAATCCCTGACGTAATTAAAATTTGCGACAGTAAAAAATGAATTTTTGAATAATTTACTATAGAAAAGGCAATCCCTGGCGTAATTAAAATTTGCGACAGTAAAAAATTATTTTTTGAATAATTTACTATAGAAAAGGCAATACCTGGCGTAATTATAATTTGCGACAGTAAAAAATTATTTTTTGAATAATTTACTATAGAAAAGGCAATCCCTGGCGTAATTAAAATTTGTGACAGAAAAAATTATTTTTTGCAAAATTTACTATAGAAAAGGCAATCCCTGGCGTAATTAAAATTTGAGACAGTAAAAAATGATTTTTTGAATAATTTACTATAGAAAAGGCAATCCCTGGCGTAATTAAAATTTGAGACAGTAAAAAATGAATTTTTGAATAATTTACTATAGAAAAGGCAATCCCTGGCGTAATTAAAATTTGCGACAGTAAAAAATGAATTTTGAATAATTTACTATAGAAAAGGCAATCCCTGGCGTAATTAAAATTTGCGACAGTAAAAAATGAATTTTTGAATAATTTACTATAGAAAAGGCAATCCCTGGCGTAATTAAAATTTGCGACAGTATAAAATTACTTTTTGAATAATTTACTATAGAAAAGGCAATCCCTGGCGTAATTAGAATTTGCGACACTAAACAATTATTTTTTGCAAAATTTACTATACAAAAGGCAATCCCTGGCGTTACTAAAATTTGCGACAGTAAAAAATGAATTTTTGAATAATTTACTATAGAAAAGGCAATCCCTGGCGTAATTAAAATTTGAGACAGTAAAAAATTATTTTTTGCAAAATTTACTATACAAAAGCAATCCCTGGCGTAATTAAAAAATGAATTTTTGAATAATTTACTATAGAAAAGGCAATCCCTGGCGTAATTAAAATTTGAGACAGTAAAAATGAATTTTTGAATAATTTACTATAGAAAAGGAAATCCCTGGCGTAATTAAAATTTGCGACAGTAAAAAATTATTTTTTGAATAATTTACTATAGAAAAGGCAATCCCTGGCATAATTAAAATTTGCGACAGTAAAAAATTATTTTTGAATAATTTACTATAGAAAAGGCAATCCCTGGCGTAATTAAAATTTGCGACACTAAACAATTATTTTTTGCAAAATTTACTATACAAAAGCAATCCCTGGCGTAATTAAAAAATGAATTTTTGAATAATTTACTATAGAAAAGGCAATCCCTGGCGTAATTAAAATTTGAGACAGTAAAAAATGAATTTTTGAATAATTTACTATAGAAAAGGAAATCCCTGGCGTAATTAAAATTTGCGACAGTAAAAAATTATTTTTTGAATAATTTACTATAGAAAAGGCAATCCCTGGCATAATTAAAATTTGCGACAGTAAAAAATTATTTTTTGAATAATTTACTATAGAAAAGGCAATCCCCGGCGTAATTAAAATTTGCGACAGTAAAAAATGAATTTTTGAATAATTTACTATAGAAAAGGCAATCCCTGGCGTAATTAAAATTTGCGACAGTAAAAAATTATTTTTTGAATAATTTACTATAGAAAAGGCAATCCCTGGCGTAATTAAAATTTGCGACAGAAAAAAATTAATTTTTGAATAATTTACTATAGAAAGGCAATCCCTGGCTTAATTAAAATTTGCGACACTAAACAATTATTTTTTGCAAAATTTACTATAGAAAATGCAATCCATGGCGTAATTAAAATTTGAGACAGTAAAAAATGAATTTTTGAATAATTTACTATAGAAAAGGCAATCCCTGGCGTAATTAAAATTTGCGACAGTATAAAATTATTTTTTGAATAATTTACTATAGAAAAGGCAATTTCTGGCGTAATTAAAATTTGCGACAGTAAAAAATGAATTTTTGAATAATTTACTATAGAAAAGGCA
>CAWVNZ010001681.1:0-32616 GCA_963930735.1 Dioctria linearis | reverse complement strand
CAATACTTTATTCCCGTCGAGACCAGAAATAAAGTGTTAATGTTAGTAAGATACTATCTCATATGAGACCCGAGATAATATTCTTTAATATTTGTTCAAGAAGGAATTTTTTTAGATTGTCCGGTATATAGCAAAAGCTAAAAAATGTGTTTAATTTATTATTCTATCACACAACCCATTTTATTTTTGGTGACAAGTTTCAAGTCAAGACGAAAAATTCTCAACTGAGAGGATTTGAGAAGTGAGTACGGAATTCCCGCATTCTCCATTCCACTTGTTAGTTCTCCGGTGTTTGCTTGTGGAAAAGTAAGTGGAAAACTTGTATTGTCTGCTTTTGTTGCGTTTTGTGAAGGTATCCAGGTACATAGGAATTTCAAATTGAGATATATATTCACTGCATTTACTGGCTATATTGTAAAAAACAAGTTATGGAAATCCATGGTATACTTACAGAGGAACATGGATTTTGTCTCTCAAGGTACCCGCTAAAAAATTATAAATCACGCGAAAATGATCAATTTGGTCCAGTACAGAAGAGATGCTGTAAAATTTTTAAATATACACGGTAAAGGTTGTCTGTAGGTTGAAATCATCGAGTCTACATTTTGTTCCCTAATTAAATATGCAATTAATTTTTGAATCCGATAAACCGTTTTGGAAATAACTGTAAAAGAAGTTAGCAGTCCTTTTTAAGGTGAAAAACTGGCCGTTTTTGGTTCTAAAGTTGACATATTTTCATCTCATCATTGCGAAGAACTGGTAAGTCCTGGAAATTTACTTCCCATGACAAAAATGTTCACAACGGAGTACTAATGGATGTTAAGCAAAGAACGGAAGAAATATATACAAAATATGGAAACTGGGGTGTATACGACCCTAGTGCAAAAAAATCGTTTTTCGACGGTCAAAAGTCAGCTATCACGTTAAAATGATCAAATACAAACCACACCACCCGATTACCTTCAGCTCCCTCCTTAATATGGTACCAAACATGACGTAGTTTGGACAACCCCTTATGGGGGGTGGTACGACCCCCAACCCCCAAAACACCCTTCCTAAAAAATTGGTCAGCTATATTCTTGTACTCTAAGCCCTTAATCCATCAGAAAAAAACCTCAATACTCTCCAGCTCTCTACACAGCGTTAGGTGCCCGTGAATATTGCGACAACAAAATTTACCGCCGAGGCCGCTCAAATCTGCAAATTACCGTTAATCGAAATAAAATATAGCCTATAATACCCATGCATGCCTAATTACCAAAGTAAATTCTTATTTTTTTTTATTGGGCTTAGAGATCCTGAGCTTACCTGTGCGAATTATTGCAGCTCCTGATATTGTCTTAATTTTTTTTTTAAATTTCCGTTAATCAGCTCCCATTTCTACCCCGCACTCTCCCCGCCACTTTTCATCCACCTATCTTGTTCGCCCTAAGCTCCAATTTTTTTGATACCACACACATTCTCCTTCTACTCTCCATTCTCTCGTTATCCCGGAAAAACTTGATAAAATCTACCCTCCTACATCTTTCAAAAACTACCCCTACAAAACAGAAATTTCTATTTATTTCGAAAGTAGACGGTAATAGACAGATTTTCCTCAAATATGAAAAAAAATCCAACACTCTACAACAAAAATTGATACCCTTAATCGTCCCAGGCGATTCGCACCTTTTCACATTTCTTACGTTTTCCCTAATTCTCCAACCATGTTAGTGAATTGGGAATGAAGAATTATGGAATTAGGAATTATAAGAAAACGAAATTTTCATATCCCGAATTCTCCGTGCTACAGAATCCGGCCCCTGGCCAACAGTTGGCAATGCTTGTACGGCTATGATAACACCACTAGTGCAAACATAATTCCTATATAGGGGAGAATTTATTCAAAATACGAAGTCTTCTAAATTATTATATACTATATATATAGATATTTAAGTTATTATATAGAATAAGTTATTACAAAAATTAATAAGAAAACGGGATAGTTAAAACATTTAAGTCTGTATTGTGTACTCTTTTAAGTGTTCTACCTATGTGAATAGGGCAGTTTACATCGCTGTCTACTCGTTTCACCTCAAATGATCCTGTCCATATTGGGGAAAGTTTGTGCTTCTTCGCGGCATTCCGCAATTACACTTTATCTCCTATGTGAAATCTTTCTACTCTTAAGCTCTGATCGTAATAGTTCTTCGCTGCCTTTTTACTGGAAATTAGATTTTCTTTTGTTTTCGATGAATTCTTTGCATTTTACATTTAATTAGAGTATTCTCAATAGTTATCGAAATTATAAACAGGCTCTGGATCTTTATTTAAATTGGTTGATAAAGGATTTTGAAATCCGTATAGAGCACAGATAGGGGTATATTTACTGCTCGTAAGTAGCGGATGGTTATGAGCACAGGCGGCTTCTGGTAGCCAATCATCCCATCTAGAGAGGTTGTCATCTACTGCGCTTCGTGAATATTCCATTAGAGGCCTATGAGTCTTCTCTAGAGATCCATTGGACTGAGGATGGTAAGCCGTCGTTCGTAGTTTCTCTATTCTCAGTAATTTGCACACTCGTCTAAAAAGATCACTTGTGAAGTTTGTGCCATGGTCAGTAATCAGCTTCTTGGGAATTATACAATATTTGAGTATAATGTTTTTATAAAAGCAGTTAGCAACCGTTGTGGCTTCGCTGTCAGCCAGACGGAAACAATCTAGCATTTTTGTTAAATCATCGCGAAACGTTAAAATATAGTTGTTCCATTGGTGAGTGGTGGGAAGCGGTCCAACAATATACAGACACACCTTATCAAAGGGTTTTTCGGCCGTATCACTGATCACTATCGGCATCCTGGTGGACTTGCCCGTTTTATTCTGCTGACACTTAATGCACTTTTTAAATGTATGTTTATATCCTTTAGCATATTTTTCCACTTGTAGAAAGCCCGCAACCATTTATAGGTTTTGTACGCTCCCATGTGCCCGCCTAATGGTGAATCATGGTATTGCTTCAGCACCATTTGAATTTCCTCTGGTTTTGACAGAGTTTTGGCCTTCTGATTGTTGGCTGACTCATCGGATGCAATTGATCTGTATCGGATTCAGGTAAGCAAATATTACTGGGCATTGAAACGTCTATGCCGTGGTTGAATTGACTTGTGGCAGGAAGAGTTTCTGTTCCCTGTGATTTCAAACATTCCTCTCCTTCTAATAGTTTGGGATAGGCAGAGCTTTCCGCAATTCTTCTCCTGAACTATTTTGACTAATAGTCGAGTGAAGAATTTCATCAGACTTTTGGGTAAGATATTCTTTCCAGCGAGCCGCAGCTCGAGTTATTGGGGAGACAGCAATTTTGAGTTATTTTTTTTTTTTTTTTGGGAATTTGGAGGAGAGTGAATTGGAGTTGTGTAGTGATAATGTGTGGTTGATGCTCACTACGTACCTCGTTTACAGCTTTTGGAATTCGAATTAGCGTGTCGGCATTTACATTGTACTTACCAGGCTTATACTCAATTTGGTAGTCAAGGTCTGAAAATTTATGATGAAATCTTAGAAGACGCGAAGTAGGATCTTTCAAATTAAATATTCCCTTCAGAGGTTTATGATCGGCATAAACGGTAAATTTTCTACCGTAGAGATAACATCGAAAATTGCGTGACGCGCATACAGTTGCCATTAGTTCCTTTTCAGTAAATGAATAATTTCTTTCTGCTTTGCTAAGGGAACGGCTAGCACACACGCCATTGGCTGCTCATCTCCAATATCTCCTTGAGATAAAACTGCACCCAGTGCTTCTCCACTCGCATCCGTTGTTAAAATAAATGGTTCCGAAAAGTAAGGATATTTTAGTAAGTGGAGAGTTGTTAGTGCCAATTTAAGTTGCTTTAATGCTTCCTCGCATTGCATTGTCCACTTAAACTTAAAAGTTTTTGTTAAAAACGTGTTAAGAGGTTCGGTAAAAATGATTGCAGCTGCCGAATTGTTCGTGGAATAGGAAAGTTTTGTACACATTCTATTTTTATTGGATCGGGATGTACTTCTCCCGGAGTACAAATATGGCCGAAGTATACAACTTCTTTCATTAAGAATTGGCATTTTTCGGGTTGGAGTTTTAGGTTATTGTTTCATAACCTAATGAGAACATTCAGGAGTGTGTCGTTGTGATCTTCTAGATTTTTGCCTTACACTACATTACTACGTCATCTAGATAGACAAAACATTGGAGACCTTCTAATCTCGTCAAAATATGATTCATAAGCCATTGGAATTCAAATTAATCCAAAAGGCATTCTTTTAAATTTCATAGTGACCTAAATTCGTGCTAAATGTCTTTTTTCCCCCCGATCTTCTGGAGATACCGGTATTTGGTGATATCCACTAGCTAAGTCTAATGTAGTAAAGTAGCGCGCTGATCTAGAATATCCTCAATGCGTGGTAATTGGAATGCATCACCTATTGTTATTGCAGTGAGTTCTCTAAAATTTACCACTATGCGCCATCGCTTTTCACCTTCGGGTCTAGGCTTTTTAGGGACAACCAATAGTGGAGAGTTCCATGGAGTCTTGCTTTCAAATATTACATCTTTTTGTAACATTCCCGTACTTGCTCATGAATTATTGCTGGTAAGTAGAAAACATCATGAAAATCCTTGCAAATGTTTCTAATGGTATTACGCTCCTTCTCATTTAGGTATTCTGCTAGTCGGACTTGTGTGTCCAGAACTTTCAATCTATCGTTTAATTTTGCATACGTTGGCTTGACATACTGTTAACGCATCTTTATTTCAACAGGGTTCTCGGAATCCTTCTGTTTGCTACAGCTTTAGGGATAGATTTGCAATAAATATCTGTGAGTTTAGTAACAATTTAATCGCGAGTGAATCTGAGATTTATTTTAAAAGGTTTCAAGATTTGTTCTTTTTCATTAACGTTTATAATTGCTATGGTTAGGTCATTACTGACGAGGTTTTACTAAAGAGTGAGCTAAAAAGAATCCTGCACATATTTCTTGCGACATACATAGCATTTCTTCGATTACATTACATTTTACCTTAATAAGTTTTTCAGTGCGACCTGGAATGATAATGTCATCTGCAGTATAAATTGCATGTAATGCGGAAACGGAAGATGAGTTATTTGATCCCTCGCGGATATTTTCTTGGTTGGACTCTGGAGTTTCACTATAGGGCTTAAGGTTCATACTAGGGTATTTAGTCGCGTATAGGCTACCTTTTTGTATTCTAACGTCCGGGCTTGACAGAATTGAAAGAATTTTTCTGTACCCTGACACTTTTCTTGTACTTCTTTCGTGAACACTCAGAAACTTTTGTTATTAGGGCTGCTGAGCTGAGGGAAATCACATATTCTTTTTCATTTGGATTTGTTGGGGGAATCTTACTAGTTGATTTGGGCCTTCCATATTGCAGTGACGAGAGAGAAAATCATACCCTAATATTCCCAACATTATCAATAGTCGGTAAATCTTATACATTCTTTTTCGGAGGTTAAAATAATAGTCCCAGAAGGGGTGCACGGGTTTTTCTATTACCGAAAACTGTACTTATAGTCGTAATTTTAGTTGAGTTAATGGATAAATTTGGTTTTAATGATTTTTCTCTAAGAAGACTAATCTCGGCGCCAGTATCCAACAGTAAATTTACTTTTACATTCTTAGCTATATTTAAAGATAGGTTAGCAGAACACTTATTTAATAAACTACTACTATGTGGTTCTTGCTGCTTGTTGGAGGAGAACGGTTTTATTGGGCGAAGAGCGTGCCTGTTGCCAGGTCTACCTACATCCATCCAACAATGAACGCAGATATGCGCTGCAATTGACACCTCTTGCTGCAAAATTCATCTCGGGATTAGTGTGGGTGGCCGCACAGCATATTGCCGCTAGCGGTCAGCCGGCTTGGGGTGGTCTCGCCACCCCACATCCCTTGATGCTTGAAAAGCGAAGTAAATAAGAAAACCAACAGGAAAACTGAGTTGCCTGCTTGGGGACTTCAGACGGACGGACGGACAAAAAAAAAACTTCTCGCGTCGCCTCCACTGGTGCAACCCTGAAAATTAAAGAACTGGAAGTGACGAAATTTAAATAATGCCAGCGATGCGATGTGCTAAAAAAAACATAAAAACGAAAGGACAACGCCGTACAAGTGTCTAACCACCCGGAGAAGGTACGACGCCGAGAGAGAGAGAGAGTACGTGGACTTCGGATGGTTGTGAAGTCCTGACTGGACGTAGATTGGGCCCATCGCCCCCATCCACCCTGGCTAAGACGTCGCAGCCAACATAAAATTCTTAGCCCCATTTAATCCCTTAAAGCCTATGCGTGATCAGAAGACTCGCCGCCATGACCGGCCACCATCCATCAGACTCCTACTCGAACATCCTGGCCGTCGAAGAGCAGTGAGACAAACCGCCCTACCATTCAACTACTCGTCTCCAAGCTCGGTCTTCCAATTTCCTTATCGGAAGAATACCAAAGACGCTGAAAGGCGAAGGGAAGTAAGACCAGCGAAACCAAATAAGCGTGTATATGTAATCACTCAATGTATGTAAATAGGGCGATATCCGTGAGCGGAACAAAAAAAAGAACGAAAGGAATTGGAAAGGACAGAAATAACCTTTTTTTTTCTTTTTTTCTTTTTTTGTACGATTTTAGAATTAATTGCGAATTTTTTTAGGTGATGCTACTATCATCCACCACCAGCCCTTGCGTTTTACACAAAAGGATACAATTGGCAATTATTTGTGGGCTACCTAGCTAATTCACAATGCCATAAGCCTAATGCCAAACAATTGTATTCGTTACCTGCCTAACTTTGCTCGAGCACCTAACTTTCCGACACTTATATCTAGTTCGTATTAATGCACCAAAATTTATGTTACCTGTCAATCAATCAGAGGCATACTCAAAAAAAAAATCAATATTAACAAAAATAAAATAACAAAAAAAACATAATTTGTAAAAGGAAATAAAATATGTTTTACTCACTCTCTTATCATACTATTAAATCCGACTGTTACCTTATAAAAATCATGACACAAGCACTGGTGGATGTTTGCAGTATGTTCGAAACCTGGAATCCTTCAAAGCCATATTATACTCAAATCTATTTCCGGTTGTACAACTCAATGGATGTAATTGGATGATATACGTATACATGCAGGTAATGTTGATCTTCACTCGAGCCGATTGTTCGCTAAATTAACACCTTTTTTTTTATTTCAGATAATCCACATCGGCGAATGCCGTTTGACGGTACCCATAGAGATACAGGTAAATATAATTTCCCAAATGAACCAATTGTTCACAAACACTGAAATCTTTTTCTATTTCAGATGAAATTAACTTTATTGGATGCACTTTGATAAATTCATTTACATATATGTATAGGTAGGTGAGCATAATCCTCAAATGAACGTTATGTACTGAAATCTTTTCTATTTCAGATGAATTTAAAATTGATGGAAGCACTTTAATAATCATATCCACACTTGCACTTGATCGTACTCATATAGATACAGGTAATTGGAATTCTTTAAATAAACGAATTGTTCTCAACACTGAGACCTTTTCTATTTCAGATGAATTTAAATTGATATGAATCTGAATTGATAAACGCACTTTAATAATATTCGCAGGTATGTACTCAAAATTTTTAACTGAACGAATTGTTCACCACGCTGAAATATTTTCTCTTTTCAGGTAACTTTTAATAATATTCGCAGGTAAGTAATCAAAATCTTCAACTGAACGATTTGTTCCACACACTCAAATATTTTTCTATTTCCGCCAACTCTAAATTGAGGGATGCACTTTAATAAAATCCACAGGTACGTAATCAAAAATTTTAACTAAACGATTTGTTCATCCACACTGAAATATTTTTCTATTCCAGGTAACTCTAAATTAATAATCGCACTTTGATTGCAGTCACATAGATACAGGCAATTGTAATTTTCTAAAAGGACGAATTACTCACAACACTGAAATCTTTTCTATTTCAGATGAATTAAAATTGATGGGTGCACTTTAGTATTACTATTCCACACATATACGAAGGTAATCAGAATCCTCCAATGAACGAATTCTTCATAAACTGAAATCTTTTCTATTCTAGATAATCCTACATTCGACGAACGCACTTTGGTTGTACTCACATAGATACAGGTAATAATTTTCTAAATGGACCGAATTGCTCACAAACACTGAAATGTTTTCTATTTCAGATGAATTTGAATCGATGGATGCACTTTAACAACAGTATTCACACATATAAGTATGTAATCATATTTTCCAAATGAACGGAGGGTTCAACGCACTGAAATCTTTTCTATTTCAGATAAGTCCAAACTTGATGAATGCACCTTAATAAAATCCACTCATATAGGTATGTAATCATACTCTTCAAATTGCAGAATTGTTCACCACACTGAAATAATTTTCTATTCAGGTAACTCTAAACTGATAGGCGCACTTTAGTAATATTCGCAGGTATGTACTTAAAACTTTTAACTGAACGAATTGTTCTCCACTCTGAGATATTTTCCTCACTCAAAGCTGTTTCTATTTCAGATAAATCCACAACCGGCGAATACGGGATGATTCACGAAACACGCGTGTGCAGGTAAGCGCGATTCTTCACTGGAACGCGAAGAAAGAAAACTCGTGATTGTCTTTCGCGTGAGACACAATCTTAAAGAAAAACCGTTGTGCCTTTTAATCCTTCATTTCTTCTTATTTCTATAAATTTTGTGTGTGGTTTTTTTTTTTCAGATTAGAGATTGCGCGTCCAACTTATTTACCACAACTTCGTTCAGAGCTCAGAATCAACTAACTCGGCGCAGTCTGCCTACATTTCAGCCGTACTCTTTTCAAACCGACCGACAGACGAGCGCTTTTCGTTTCCAAAGTCCCCAATGCTTGCCGCAGCTGGCGTACATTCGGGCTCAAATTTCTTTGGAATTTCGGGCGAACCTACTGTAATGCATAGCGTGATGGTATCGCGTGATGCTTTACAGCTAGGCGAATTACCGTTTTCGTCGTCTCGATGTGGGTGACTAGTGATAAGTTTTTTCCCGAAAAAATTATATTTTGTGCTTATTTTGCACATTTATAATTTGTCGACTGAAAAAAATATTCTGCTGTTGTTGTTTCTTCTTTTAGATCTAGACTTGTATGCGGGTATGTATGAATATGCCTTTATCTTTTCAGGAATTTGTTAATATGAAGAAGTAGCATAGGGCTACTTCTTGAAAATATAAATTTCATCTTTTCAGGACTTTCTTAAAATATGAAGAAGTAGCATAGGGCTACTTCTTGCAAATATAAATTTTACATTTTTCAGGACTTTCTTAAAATATGAAGAAGTAGCATAGGGCTACTTCTTGCAAATATAAATTTTACATTTTTCAGGACTTTCTTAATATGAAGAAGTAGCATAGGGCTGCTTCTTGCAAATATATAGGTTTTAAATTTTCAGGAATTTTCTCATATGGAGAAGTAGCATAGGGCTACTTCTCGGAAATAGCTAAATTTTATGAAATTATGTACTCTGGGAAATCATGGGGTTTTCTCTACAGGACGTAGAGAAGCCAAACAAAAGTAGCGTAAGGGGGTATACGCTACAGCGTGGGGACGACCCACCGAGAATAGAGTCTCATGCCGGGCAAAACGAGAAAGGGAGAGAAAAGAGAGAGAAGAAGAAAAAAAAAAACAAGAAGGTCGACTCGGGAGGAGGACTATGAATAACATTTTTGCAGCCGCGCCCAACGGGGGGACGACCCACAAGAGTCTCAAGCCGGGCATACACTAGGACCCTGTGTTGTTGAGATCTAAGATCCCAATTCGTCTTGAACGAGGGAGGGACTGATCTACCGATAGACGTCGTCTACCAACTCGCCTCGCCCAATGAACTGACCAGGGAGAGGTGCAGCGATTGAGTTATTAGGTACGGGAATGTCCGGCTCGAAACTACGACTTCGTCGGTGAAGTGCCGCTAATTGATGTCCTGCTGAACCCAGTCGCAACATCCCGGAAATCCCCCAATCCCAAGAGAGGAAATCGCTTCGTAACAGATAGAATTCATCTATCAACTCGCTCGGGATGACGGGAATCCCGCGGGATGCAACAAGCGGGTTCAAGCTCTAAGGAAATTGAAGAAAGGACAGGAAAGAAAAATCCTTCAGATGAAGGCTAACCCAGAAGGGGTTAGTAGCAAGGAGAGGTGACGCTCTAAACTCGTTGATTTAGAGGTATTGCACTAGAAACAAAATTTCCGCCGACTCCGCTCACACGACACTACTTGACACGCCAGACTAATTGAAAGAAGATTGAAGAAGGGACCGGAAAATAAAATCCTTCGGATGAAGGCTAACCCAGAAGTGGTTAGTAGCAACGAGAGGTGACGCTCTAAACTCGTTCATTTAGAGGTACTGCACTAGAAACCAAATTTCCGCCGACTCCGCTCACACGACACTACTTGACACGCCAGACTAATTGAAAGAAGATTGAAGAAGGGACCGGAAATAAAATACTTCAGATGAAGGCTAAGCCAGACGGGATTCGAGGTGAAACATCTACCCATTAAAGGTAGAGATTGGTTATACTAGGATCGTGGTCCATTAATAAGATTTTCGCTCGACCACCACGGAATTGGAAATATGAAGAAGAGACAGGAAAGAATAAAATCTTCGTATCGAGGGTAAACCAGAGGGTTTAGCAAGCGGAGTTGCTACTGTAGTTTCCACACGCATGGTACCGTATGGGGTTGAGGTTGACACAATGTCAGACAAGGGAAAAAGGTTAACTGGTTGAACTACAACAGGTATATCACCCACCACTGATGAGGCAGTAAGAGGGTTACGCGATAACCTATAGTTTGCAAGTGAAGCTTGCCGGATGCCTTTTTAGGGCTACCGAGAATTATGGGTACGATGGTGGCTCCCTAAGGACCTAAGGCAAAGGCATTCCGAAAGTCAGTACCCAGATATAGAGGATGTTTGTTGCAAGGTCGGGGACAATCTGAAAACGTATCTGGCGTGCTTTCTCACCGTACCTTGCGAGGACTCGGATATGGCCTAGCAGTCGGTGTTGCTGTCCAGTCTGCAGTTGATACCGTTGAGGGCAGCGAATGGAAGCGGACTCCTGGCTTTCCCAGGAAAAGCTCTGCGCCAAGGACCGAGCACGCTGACACTGGCTCCCGCTGTCTAATATGCCAGATATCCTTTCTCCGTAAATGAATACGTCGGCACAAGACTGTGGATCGGCGTTGTTTGAAATAACGGTTTCAGTGATAGCGGCCCTTATGCTTCTTCGCAAGGCTTGGCAGCGCCGTGTACGTTGTCTTGCTTATCATAGCAAGATATCCGATCTTAAATATCTATAACTAACGTAACGAAACCTCTGATAAGGTAAACTTAACTAAGACAACCCAAAAAAATTATAACGGTAGCTAAGATAATTTAACTATAATCGAACGATAATAGCTAGAGAGACTTATACTAGCTGAATAATATAAAAGTTGTTTAAGATAATCTTAATGCAACCAAGGCAAAACTAAACACAACCTATGGTAACCACAACCCGAGTTGGTACCCAAAATAAAAAGTATCCAAGATGATCTACGAGGTCACTGATATAAGGATTATAACCGACTGTGCGGACTAGGTTGAACCGTGATAGCCAACCATAATTCAAAGATGGCTACAATAGCACACCTACAAGGAGATATAATTGCAACGTGATCTACAAGCTATCTCAGATACTCCAAAGGTGCCTCCGATGAACTAAAACTAAGCTTAGATAAGATGGCTTCAATAACCCGAAGGTTGCTAATGTAAAGACTACGGGGAAGTATAAAAGCTCACAATGTTACAAAGGTAACTGAGTAAAACTAAATAATCTAAAAATGACTAACATAAGGGGACACTGTAAGATCTTAGATAGTATCTCTTACTAAACTAACTCAATCGTGATTGAGATAGAGACTATGATAGAACTATGACAGCTATAAAAAGATACGATAGAATCTAACTAACTATACCACAATGGTAACCAGACCCTAATAGGATGTCCTTACTTAAAGAAATATCAATAACTATAATACGATAAAGGTAAGTGCTTAAACGCTATATAACCATACTATAAATACACCTAAGGTCGTAAAAGCTAACTACAAGATAACCATAGTCGAAATAATAACTAGAATATGATACGATGCTTTCCCCAAAATACGCCAAAACCAAAATCTCAAAATAAAACTCAAAATATACAAAATACTGAATTCTTTCCTGGAACCAGCGGATGTGAACGGAACCTTTAAGCTCGTAGTAGTATGCTTCGCGTACGACGTTCACCTTCCACTGATCAGCTGAACATCCCGACACTTCAAACTAGGGAACGTCCATGGGGAATAATCAAAAAAAGGAAGAGGAAATTCACCTGTCTTCACCTCACGTGGGACTCCGCTCAAATGTCACCGCCCCCGATATTGTATCAATCACTCCAAATCGGATACCAATCTAGAGGATGCTAACCAGCCATCCTCCCGTCAGAGTGATTGAGACAACTCCGAACGGAGTCATGGGAGCAGAGCGCCACGCAAGCGCGAAGCATAGTACTGTGAACACCTTTTGAGACTACTGATCCGCTTCGAATCACAAAGCTGCCCTGATCTCTCCCACAAGGAATAAATCAAGCAGGTGGCTAATATCGCTCACCGACTTGTAGGTGAGAACAGGGCATTTGCGTGGTTCTTCTGGACCTAAGGTCGAGTGGTCGGCCACTCAGTTGGCGCGAACCGAAGCAACGCTTCCCAGTGGTACCCCGCAAGCCCAAAGCCCACCCTACCACTGAGTGGATGAGCACTCCGACGCATGGAACTATGGAACTCTAAAGGAGAGCGAAAGAGGAGAAGAAAAATTTGTGACTGATTGAAGGAGATTTTACGAAGTCACACCAATGAAGACAAATTACGAGCCACCTTGCCAGCTACCAAAGCCAGATCTAACGAGAGCAAAAAGGAACTACCACGAAAGCAACGAGCTTTACGGGAGAAAAAGGTAGCTCTGCGTAGGCCAAGCCATTGGCAGCATAGCAAGACAACCCGTTCCAGCAAAGCTAAAGTTGTCTGTTTCAACTGACGAAAAGAGCCTCATTTGAAATGAATTGAATTACGCGATATAGAACTTATTTAATAAAAAAAAAAAAAAAAACGAAATTGAGAAGAGAGTACTGAATAACTTAAATACGAGGCAAAACGATATCAAACTAGCGACATAATTTTTAAAGTATAGTGTCGATAGATCTAAAAAAAAAAAAAAAAAAAAAAATCGGCTAGGTGTGAATATAAAAGTTAGAATTTTACCAAAACTTAAAGCCGAGAAAACGAAAGACAGAAAAAATTTGCATCTTACAATTAGTCAAGAGAAGCTTGAATAAGGATCAAAAGAAAAAAAACCGAATTTGGGCGCCATTGTAGCGAAGCACAAATGAGCGACCCAGAAAATCAAAAATAAGACTTGAAATAGGTAGTTCAGCTTTAGTCAAGAGAAGCTTAACTAAAGATAAAAAAAAACCGAAATTTGGGGCGCCATTGTAGCGAAGCAAACAAATGAGCGACCAGAAATAATACTGAAATCTGCCGTGGCACCTCAGTCAAGTGAGGCTTGACTAAGTGCAAGGAAAAAGACCTGGTTTGGGCGCCATTGTAGCGAAGAGCGTGCCTTTTGCCAGGTCTACCTACATCCATCCAACAATGAACGCAGATAGGCGCTGCAATTGACACCTCTTGCTGCAAAATTCATCTCGGGATTAGTGTGGGTGGCCGCACAGCATATTGCCGCTAGCGGTCAGCCGGCTTGGGGTGGTTCTTGCCACCCATATCCCTTGATGCTTGAAAAGCTGTGCGAAGTAAATAAGAAAACCAACAGGAACCTGAGTTGCCTGCTTGGGGACTTCAGACGGACGGACGGACAAAAAAAAACTTCTCGCGTCGCCTCCACTGGTGCAACCTGAAAATTAAAGAGCTGGAAGTGACGAAATTTAAATAATGCCAGCGATGCGATGTGCTGAAAATTAAAAAAAAAATAAAACGAAAGAACAACGCCGTACAAGTGTCTAACCACCCGGAGAAGGTACGACGCCGGGAGAGAGAAGGTACGTGGACTTCGGATGGTTGTGAAGTCCTGACTGGACGTAGATTGGGCCCATCGCCCCATCCACCCTGGCTAAGACGTCGCAGCCAACATAAAATTCTTAGCCCCATTTAATCCCTTAAAGCCCTGTGCGTGATCAGAAGACTCGCCGCCATGACCGGCCACCATCCATCAGACTCCTACTCGAACATCCTGGCCGTCGAAGAGCAGTGAGACGAACCGCCTACCATTCAACTACTCGTCTCCAGGCTCGGTCTCCCAATTTCCGTATCGGAAGAATACCAAAGACGCTGAAAGGCGAATGGAAGTAAGACCAGCGAAACCAAATAAGCGTGTATATGTATCCCTCAATGTATGTAAATACGGCGATATCCGTGAGCGGAACAAAAAAAGAACGACAGGAATTGAAAAGGACAGAAATAATCTTTTTTTTTTTTTTTACGATTTTAGAATCAATTGCGAATTTTATTAGGTGATGCTACTACCATCCATCGCCAGTCCTTCCGTTTTACGTAAAATGATACAGTTGGCAATTATTTGTGGGCTACCTAGCTAATTCACAATGCCATAAGCCAAATGCCAAACAATTGTATTCGTTACCTGCCTAACTTTGCTCGAGCACCTAACTATCCGACTCTTATATCTAGTTCGTATTAATACACCAAAATTTATGTTACCTGTCAATCAATCAGAGGCATACTCAAAAAAAAAAATTAATATTAACAAAAATAAAATAACAAAAAAAAACATAATTTGTAAAAGAAAATATAATATGTTTTACTCACTCTCTTTATCATACTATTAAATCCGACTGTTACCTTTATAAAAATCATGACACATGCACTGGTGGATGTTTGCAGTATGTTCGAACCTGGAATCCTTCAAAGCCATATTATACTCAAATCTATTTCCGGTTGTACAAATCAATGGATGTAATTGGATGATATACGTATACATGCAGGTAATGTTGATCTTCACTCGCGCGGATTGTTCGCTAAACTGACACCTTTTTTTATTTCAGATAATCCACATCGGCGAATGCCGTTTGACGGTACAGGTAAATATAATTTCCAAATGAACCAATTGTTCACAACACTGAAATCTTTTCTATTTCAGATGAAATTAACTTTAATGGATGCACTTTGATAAATTCATTTACATATATGTATAGGTAGGTTAGCATAATCCCTCAAATGAACGTTATGTACTGAAATCTTTTCTATTTCAGATGAATTTAAAATTGATGGAAGCACTTTAATAATCATATCCACACATATTGTACTTGCACTTGATCGAACTCATATAGATACAGGTAATTGGAATTCTTTAAATAAACGAATTGTTCTCAACACTGAGACCTTTTCTATTTCAGATCAATTTAAATTGATATGAATCTAAATTGATAAAACGCACTTTAATAATATTCGCAGGTATGTACTCAAAATTTTTAACTGAACGAATTGTTCACCACGCTGAAATATTTTCTCTTTTCAGGTAACTTTTTAATAATATTCGCAGGTAAGTAATCAAAATCTTCAACTGAACGATTTGTTCACCCACACTCAAATATTTTTTCTATTTCCGCCAACTCTAAATTGAGGGATGCACTTTAATAAAATCCACAGGTACGTAATCAAAAATTTTAACTAAACGATTTGTTCATCCACACTGAAATATTTTTCTATTCCAGGTAACTCTAAATTAATAATCGCACTTTGATTGCAGTCACATAGATACAGGCAATTGTAATTTTCTAAAAGGACGAATTACTCACAACACTGAAATCTTTTCTATTTCAGATGAATTAAAAGTGATGGGTGCACTTTAGTATTACTATTCACACATATACGAAGGTAATCAGAATCCTCCAATGAACGAATTCTTCATAAACTGAAATCTTTTCTATTCTAGATAATCCTAAATTCGACGAACGCACTTTGGTTGTACTCACATAGGTACAGGTAATAATTTTCTAAATGGACGAATTGCTCACAACACTGAAATCTTTTCTATTTCAGATGAATTTGAATCGATGGATGCACATATAAGTATGTAATCATATTTTCCAAATCATATTTTCCAAATGAACGGAGGGTTCAACGCACTGAAATCTTTTCTATTTCAGATAAGTTCAAACTTGATGAATGCACCTTAATAAAATCCACTCATATAGGTATGTAATCATACTCTTCAAATTGCAGAATTGTTCACCACACTGAAATAATTTTCTATTCCAGGTAACTCTAAACTGATAGGCGCACTTTAGTAATATTCGCAGGTATGTACTTAAAACTTTTAACTGAAAGAATTGTTCTCCACACTGAGATATTTTCCTCACTCAAAGCTGTTTCTACTTCAGATAAATCCACAACCGGCGAATGCGGGATGATTCACGAAACACACGTGTGCAGGTAAGCGCGATTCTTCACTGATTGTGATTGTCTTTCGCGTGAGACACAATCTTAAAGAAAAACCGTTGTGCCTTTTAATCCTTCATTTCTTCTTATTTCTATAAATTTTGTGTGTGGGTTTTTTTTTTCAGATTACAGATTGCGCGTTCAACTTATTACCACACTCGTTCAGAGCTCAGAATCAACTAAATCGGCGCAGTCTGCCTACATTTCAGCCGTACTCTTTTCAAACCGACCGACAGACGAGAGCTTTTCGTTTCCAAAGTCCCCAATGCTTGCCGCAGCTGGCGTACATTCGGGCTCAAATTTCTTTGGAATTTTGGGCGAACCTACTGTAATGCATAGCGTGATGGTATCGCGTGATGCTTTACAGCTAGGCGAATTACCGTTTTCGTCGTCTGGATGTGGGTGACTAGTGATAAGTTTTTGCCCGAAAAATTGTATTTTGTGCTTATTTTGCACATTTATAATTTGTCGACTGAAAAAAATATTCTGCTGTTGTTGTTGCTTCTTTTAGATCTGGACTTGTATGCGGGTATGTATGAATATGCCTTTATCTTTTCAGGAATTTGTTAATATGAAGAAGTAGCATAGGGCTACTTCTTGAAAATATAAATTTCATCTTTTCAGTACTTTCTTAAAATATGAAGAAGTAGCATAGGGCTACTTCTTGCAAATATAAATTTTACATTTTTCAGGACTTTCTTAAAATATGAAGAAGTAGCATAGGGCTACTTCTTGCAAATATAAATTTTACATTTTTCAGGACTTTCTTAATATGAAGAAGTAGCATAGGGCTGCTTCTTGCAAATATATAGGTTTTAAATTTTCAGGAATTTTCTCATATGGAGAAGTAGCATAGGGCTACTTCTCGGAAATAGCTAAATTTTATGAAATTATGTACTCTGGGAAATCATGGGGTTTTCTCTACAGACGTAGAGAACCCAAACAAAAGTAGCGTAAGAAGGTATACGCTACAGGGTCGAGGTGACAGCCCCATCTTAGTTTTCCTGTAAACTATACTTTGGCTCTACATTGTTCCATATAGTGGCCGTTGCGTTGGCAAATCTCACATTTTTTCCCTGATGGGCCAACACCTATCATGTTTTCTTGGCGCCGTTAATTCATTGTTTGGAAATTTTGATTATTGTGTACATAAATTTTACAATTAGTACAAAAGGGAGTAGATTTTCGTAATATGCAATCAACGTAAGAGTGATTAGGCCGATTGCAGAAACCACATTTATTTTGAAAAGATTTTTTAGTTATATGATGATACTGCGTGTGTATATGTACATTTTTATTTTTATTAGATTGCCCGTAACCTGTATGTGGAACCTGTTTAGGTATTGGTTGGGAGTTTTAGGTAAATTAAACAGATTGCGGTGTAATCATATTATTCAAATAAGGAAATTGAGAAGGATTTTGATTACCAGAGTTCTGACTTAAATGAGATGTATGATAGAGCGAGTCTGGCTGCATGTTTTGGTGTGCCACAATATATATAGCTCCGATTCTTCAAAATTCTCTGCCTTTTCGATTACCTTTCCAAGAAACTGTTCTACATCATTTAAAAGAAAGAATCGATGATGTGGATTAAGTATCCCCAGATTTAAAGGTAAAGACTGCAGTCTCTTCCAAATCTGAGTTAATAGCTTCAATACCTGAACTATGCCTTTTACTGACAAGAGCCTTAATCCTCTTAAAAGTTGTGTCACTCCTCTACCGTAGGAAAATAGCGATTCGCTAAGGAATTGTCCACTATTTCTCAATTCATTTAACTGGACGTGATATGGCTTTGTGTTAACCAATTTAGTGAGAAAAATAGTTTTTAATTCATCTAACTTTGTATTCGACACCGTCTAAGATTAATGCAGCTCTTCCTCTGAATTTAGTTGGTATTAATTGTATAAAGAGTTTCCGCTCTTCCTCTTTAGTGAGGCACAAGTTTACATGTTCACAGAACTTTATAAAAATCTTCACCTCATTTGCTAAATTTGGACGTAACTCTGCGTCTAGTAGTGGTAAATTATTAATTATTATTTGACTAATAAAGGCCATGTTATTATTTTGCATGCTTACTTTCTTAACTATCTTATTTCTAGTAGATCTAAAATTCCGTTGGTTCTCCTCACTGTTTGTTCTTTTGTCTCCTACTGAGTATGACTTTCTTCTCAAATAGCAATTCCCTGATCTTAATTGTCGAGTGTACAGTGGATCTTCCCCTTATGTTGGCAGATGTACCTCTTCTTCTTAGTTAATCACGCTGTCATTCGTTGAATCGCTGTCTGTGCTATTGGGCCTACTCCAGATTGGGCTGGTATTATCCAGACTGAAAGAATTTATTCTTTCCTCAAAGCGGCTGCTACTTGCTAGTATCCTCCTCTCAATTAAGATTCGTGTGCTCTTCTGACATTAAAATTAACAGATTTTAGAAAACAGTATTCCACATCAACTTCTTGAAATTTATTTTATTTATTTATTCACTGTCAATGCCAAATATGCTAAAATTTCAATTGTTTCGCACTTGTTAATTATTTTGGGATTACGAATTTCACTGTTTTCTGCAGCAGTCACTACAATTTTTTATGTTCTCAGTAATGAACCAAAATCACCACACAGATTCGCATAATTCAACGAAAAACAAAACTTCACCGATTGCGTCAAAAATGTTAAAACTCAAAAATAGGTTTGAAAAAGAAAAACGGTTTTAATTTCTAATAGACCTTTTTTATAATCGGTCTCAAACTCAACTGCTTAATTTTTATATTTTTATCTTCATCAATCGTCAAATCGACCTTTATGTTTACATGAGTATTATGATGAAAAAGGTTTCAGAATTTGTTGTGTCACCTCTTTGTTATATCTTCAATATTGCTTTGTCTGAGTTTTTTCCAGATAGACTTAAGTATGCTGTGGTTATACCGGTACACAAGGCAGGAGACCGTAGTAATTCTCGCAACTATATACCAATGTTATCTAACATTGCAAAACTGCTGGAGAAATGCATGAAGAGTAGATTGTTATATTATCTAAAGCATAATAACATTATTGCTAAGAATGAGTATGCATTTGAAAGTAAATGTAGTGCTTCGGATGCGTTGTATGATATAAACTACATATATATAAAACTCTTCAATGGATGCTGGGGAAAAAACTTGTGCTGTTTTTCTTAATATTCAGGAAGGCTTTTGATACCATCAACCATAAAATTTTATTGGGAGAACTATCTAACACTATCACTGATACGGCCCTATCCTTATTTGTATCCTATCTCCGATCTAGAGTGCAATTTGTCAGAATAGGGAATACAGTAAGTAATCCACTGATTCTTGGTTGTGGTGTACCACAGGGTATAGTACTAGGCCCCATATTATTCTTAATTTACATAAATGGTCTATATCATTTGGAACAAAACAGCATTCAGGGTCATATTGTGTGTTTTGCTGATGACACAGTAGTAATATTCAAGAGCAAGGACTGGATACAAACGCGATTAGCTAGGCCTGTGCTTAATTTACTCCTGGTTAAGACGCCATAAACTTGAACTGAACTCAGACAAGACTAAGGTACTATATTTTGGAAATAAAATGTTGGATAGTAATGCATATTATGTTATCAGTATTAAAGGCAGCCCTGAGCCTGGTATAGATAGTAACTGAGTATAAGTACCTAGGAATTACCATTGATAGCAGACTCAAATGGGACAAACATATTTCATATCTATGTAAAAATCTAAGGAAACCGCTGCACAAAATAAGAATGTTATGTGATATACTTAAGGTTAGTCTTATGAGAATTGTGTACTTCGCAATCATCCAATCACTAATACTGTACGGCATTTGGCTTGCGGCGCGACTTATTCGGCAGTTATTACACCCTTAAATAATTTGCACAGTAATGTCATTAATGCTTGTTTAAAAAATCGAAATACTATTCTAGTTCTCTGGCATTTTCGCAATTTGATGCTCATAACACTCTACTCAAATTTATGTACGTAAATTTAGTAAGTTTTACATTGTACTCGATAAGCTATCAGACTAGAAGGCAGGCTAATTGTCCTCTTGCTACAAGAAGATGTAGAAAAGGCTTAAAACACGCTAGTACTTTGGGTCATAAAATTTATAACATTCTTCCAAATTCTATTAAAAGGTTCCTTAATTGATGAGAATTATAAAATAACACTTAAGCAATTTGTTTTCAGCCATCCTGATAAATTTAAGGATTGTTTTGCATGAAGCTTATAATATCAGCTTGCTATTATATTGATTAGAAGTGTAAATACGTTGAATTTTAGTTAGTTATTAATTAAATAAAATTTTTAATCCTGTCACGGCATTTCACACACAAGCGCAGCTTATGTGAATTGCTGGCTAGTAAATTTTTTGAAATATATAACTATCTTATGTAGTATAATGAAGCCACAATAAATAAATAAATTTCAACAACTTTCAAAACACTTACGGAAATGTGTAAAAGTTATTGAGTAAGCAAAACAATGACGATAATTTATGGAGCTTGCTTGGGTCGTTGGGATTGTTGTGAAGCCTGAGGACTTCAAAAAAAAAATAATTGCGATTAATTGCCATGAAAGGGCCATATTAGAATAAAAACGTAAATAATTTATGCATACTAAACTCTTTAAAAAAAAAAGAAAAATTTTAAAAGATCAACAATCCAGTGATTAACAGTAGCTTGACTTTTAAGGGGATAGGTGAGGAAAATATAAGGCACAGCGTTTATGTAAAATTGGTGCAGACCTTATTAGTGATCCCAAAAAATTATTTTGAAGCTGAAGTATAAGTGGGTTTGTATAAAACAAATAACTGGCGAGGAACAATTCCTGCTTATATGACTCTACAAAACCAGTGTGAGACAATATTTTAAGCCCTCTTAGTCATCCTGCATTCTACTTCTCGCTATAGATATTTTTAGCGCACACTCCCTTTTAAAATGAACCACATTTTTTTCTTCGTTATCTTGCGGTGCTTTTTCTAATATAGGGTGTTGCAAAAGTACGGTTGTATACGCCACATGTAGGTAGCAAAGACCAAGTTAAGAAAAAATTCATCCATAGTTCATTCATACCCATTCTTTTGCAACACTCTGTATAACAGCCTCTCAGAAATTAATTTCAAGCTCATCACTTTTCAAACTTCTTGCCTGACAAAATTCCATCGTTCTGTGTCAATATATCTCATAGCTATCAGAATTGCGCACGAAGTTTTGGGGTTGAATTAACTCTTTCGGACACTGCGGTCCACAATGATAATAAGCACTTTGTAGATGCGCCATAAGCAAATTCTTCGGAAATATTATGCCTACGCCATCACACTGTCTCTCCGAGGCTGTGTTTTTGGATACTACATATAAGCAGAGGCAACATAACTTCTAGCCGTACGAAAAGTAGTATGTACAGATTTCTCATTTCGAATTGTCGAAGTTATGTCCTTGATGTATGAAGAAAAGCCTGTCATTACTCTTTTTGAGTTAGTTCAATTTCGAAGCAGTGGCCATTAGTTTCATATGAGTAGAATTTTTATGAGAAAAGACCATTATCTCTCAGGTTCAATTACAAAAGTGTATTTAATACCAGAGCCCACCTTGAGGTGGCATGTCGAAAACTTCAGAGGCAGTTGACCAACTGCGATATTTCCATGCAAATGGAAAGCGTAATCCGTAACAATGTTTTCTCTTGATATCTTCAATCCATCCTCCCCCTCCCCCCTTCCGAAAATGTCATATGGTATGTCGTATGTTATGTTGTTATGCCTTTGTTAGAAATATTAATTATAATTTCTCAAGACTCAATTTCCACTTTATTAATTAATATTTTTTTTCCCTTCAAATTCCTTTTGTTGCAGGATTTCTTCTCTCCTTTAATGCTTATTGATTGATGTCGCATTCCACGCGTTCAAAAAGACTTGCAAATTTAAATATTGATTTCTTGGTAAATATTTCCATGTTGTTTTCCCTGGTGTCAATAAACTTGCTCTTTTCAGCAATTTACCGGGTCCCCGATTATATTTTTATGTGCTGCGGTTAAGATTTAAATTTGTTATGTTACTGGCATGTAGATCCTTGAGCTTTCCTCTTAGGTAGGATGCAGAATTTATACGTTATAGACAAGAGTCTTTTACACCATGAATTTAATTGTGCTTGTTTTAGATTTTACTTTTTTTTCTCAGGTATTTTTTATGAAAAACTCGAATTTTAAATTAGACAACTACATTGACACATATAGAAATTTAAATTTCAAAATTTATAGCATCTCCGCCCCGCTCCACATGTATACAATGTTTTAAGATACGAGAGGTTTTTAATATTTCTTACAAAGCCACACATAAAAATTTCCACGCATACTTAATTAAAGAAGTTTGAACTTTTATGGAAATTCTCATTGAAATTGTACGAATTTTTGCCCATGTACAAACAAGATTAAATTAACAACAAGAATCTATGGAAATTCATAAAATGTTATATGATGGTTGGGGGAGTGGGGGCGGGAGGAGATGAATAATATACTCATCTCAGGAATATAAAGAATCACAATTTAAGACAGTTGCGCGTATATAAGCGAATGAGTCTGCCTGAGTAGATAAGAAATATTCATCATTCCACTTTGTTGAACTCTAATGAACTTTACATTGGTTATGGAATTTTGTTTGTTATTTCTTAATACAATTTCATTGAACCCTAACAAGCTCTACATAAACAAAATTCAAAAACAAATTCAAAACAATTCCAAGGAAAAATTGAAGGAGGCTAATATAAAATTATCAGCGCCAAAGCTCTCAGAAGATGACCGAGATAATACTGTTTTCAATCTCACCATTACAGATGAAAACCAAGATGTCGTGAAATTAGTCAAGAAGCAAAGATCAGCAATGAGCACATTGGTCCATTACATTCGTGACATTGAGTCTAAGGCACATCAAACACATCCAAGGCCTTACTATGAACTCAAGCTTAAATCGCTTCAAACCTATTGGGCAGATATCACCCAAAATAATCAGGTTATATGGGAATCTGTCTCGAGTGAAGAGCCCTGTGGATATAAGACAGAATTCTATTTTGAAGTTGATGACTGGGTGCAAGACACCATCATATCGCTGCAACAACAATTCCGGAACTTGCAGGACTCTGCATCATCCCCACCTCAGAATACATCTTATCTTGGTACAGCAATAAAATTGCCTAAGATAACGCTTCCCAATTTTGATGGCAACTACCTAAGGTGGACACAATTCCATGACTTATATATCCAACTGATTCATAATTATCCCATCAGCAACGCACAAAAGATGTTTTACCTGGTTTCCAACTTAACTGGTGAAGCAAAAGCGTTAATACACCATTTGTCAATATCAGATGGAAATTATGAAACGGCATGGAACATATCAAAAAATCGATATAACAACAAACGACTATTGGTGACAGCATTAATCAACAAATTTCTAGCACAGCCAACCATTCAAACCGAAGGGGCTGCAGCAATCAAGACACTGCATGACAACAGAAATGAGTGCATTCTTGCCTTAAAAAACCTTGGGATCTCCATTGAATCATGGGATCCATTGCTCATTCACATACTCACTAAGAAATTGGACAAAAATACACACACATTGTACGAGCAATCATTGGAATCACCAAGAGAACTGCAAACGATTAAACATTTTTTAATGTTCTTAGAGAGCCGCTTCCAAGCTCTAGAAGCATTAGGAAGAGATAAGCGTCACACGATTCAAGAACGATCCAGTCATTCGTCAAAATCGTCTTCTTTCGTATCGACAATTAATGGGAGACAAAGTGTTGTGTGCAAACAGAAACATCCACTATATCTGTGTAAAGAATTTCTGTCACATGCGCCAGCTACAAGATACCAAATCTTGAAAAGGAACCACTTATGCATCAACTGCATGAAAGACGGACACTCAGCAATCAAGTGCTCTATGCGACATTGCTTGAAATGCTCCAAAAAGCATAATACGCTAGTTCATATTGAAGAGTCCAGTAAATCATCTCACACTCCTGGAAGGATAATATCATCAACGGATCAATTACAACTACAACCACGGCAATCAATCGCTGAGAAACGCACTGCAGACATGTTTGGACCATCCAATAATAACGCAGAGGGTAGTAACTCAACAATCCTAGCAGCACAAACAGCTCAGAATCAAAGAGGTTACGTGCTGCTAAGCACTGTCATCATCAAGTTAAGAAATAATGAAGGCAATAATGTAGAATGCAAGGCAATTTTAGATTCTGGCTCACAACTAAATTTTATAACGGAACGATTAGTCAAAAAATTGGGTTTAAAAGGCACCCCAGATTCTATGAGCATCCAAGGCATCGGTGAAGGCAAGCAGCAATCTAACTATCGAGTCAATTTAGTATTGCAATCACGATTGACCGAATTCTCAACCTGAGTAGAAGCCTTTATATTACCAAAAATAACTTCTTATCAACCAACATATTCGTTGAACACGGACTCCTGGCCCATCCCGGGAAACATAGAGCTAGCCGATCCAAATTTCAATCACCCCAGTCAAATTGATTTTTTGATCGGAGCGGAGTTCTATCATCAACTCCTGTCGACTGGGCAAATAAAACTTGGAGACGATTTACCAACTCTGCAAAACACTGTTTTTGGTTGGGTTTTTGCTCGAAGGATACAAGGCACCAACCAATCTCAAGCAATATGTGGCATCTGTAATGAAGGAGGCCTCACCCTTGACGATAAAATTGAAAGGTTTTGGAAGCTCGAAGAAATTGAGTCGCATCCGCCAAGTTTAACTGCCGCTGAAGTTAAATGCGAATCTCATTTTAGTCAGACCACACAAAGAGACTCGTCAGGCCGCTTTGTGGTAAAACTACCTTTTTTACACCATCCAAGTAAATTAGGTGAATTCAGGGACATTGCTTTACAACGATTTCTCTCCTTGGAACGAAAATTCAGTAAAAATCCAGAAATCAAGGGGCAATACGTGGCCTTTATGAAGGAATACTTACAACTTGAACATATGGAAGAGGTCAATCCAGACAACATCACCAAGCCGTACTATTATTTACCACATCACTGTGTGATGAAACCCGACAGCACTACCACCAAGCTTAGAGTAGTTTTTGATGGTTCAACCAAAAGCTCATCAAATATCGCCCTGAATGAGCTACGAAGTACTGGCCCGAGGCTCCAAGATGATCTTTTTTCCATACTTCTGAGGTTTCGAATGCCACGATTCGTCTTTACGGCGGACATAGAGAAAATGTACCGTCAGGTCTTAATGGACGAAAACGACAGAAAATATCAAATGATTCTATGGAGAGATAATCCTAATGAAGCAATTAAATCGTACCAACTTAAGACTGTCACATACGGAACTACTTCAGCACCATATTTGGCAATTAAATGCTTACAACAGCTATCAGTGCAAGGATCTGATAAATTTCCACTTGGGTCAAGGATACTCAAACGCGACTTCTATGTAGACGATATAATGACGGGATCCAATAGCTTAGTGGAAGCTCTCGAAATGCAAGAACAACTGACAAAGCTTCTGAAATCAGCAGGTTTCAATTTACGAAAATGGTGTGCCAACCACACCAAACTACTTCAAAATATTCATAGAGACGATGTCGGTCTTCAAGTAGAACTGTATGATGAAGAAGAGGGACAAATAAAAACCCTAGGACTAATGTGGCTACCAAAGGCAGATGATTTTCGTATCAAAACTGTATGGCCAGAAGGAAACGCACAGTCCTGTCAGACACAGCACATTTATTTGATCCACTCGGCGTAATGAGTCCAGTCATAGTAACGGCAAAGATCATCCTTCAAAGGCTATGGAGAATAAAACTCGATTGGGATACATCTCTGTCAACCGAGCTTCAGTCTGCATGGCTAAGGTTTCGTGAAGAATTGAAGGTTCTAAATGATATTATGATACCAAGGCATATATTCTCTGGAAGAATACCACAATCTACACAATTGCACGCCTTCTCGGACGCTTCAGAAAAGGCATATGGAACTGCAGTGTATGTACGATCCAGGAGACAGGATGGTACAATAGCAGTACAATTATTATGTGCTAAATCTAAGGTGGCTCCTAACAAAACTACAACGTTACCTCGCCTGGAACTATGTGCTGCAAAACTCGCTGCCCAACTAGTACAACGAATTACGACCGATTTAAACTGGCATGATCAACCATGCTTTTTTTGGACCGATTCCGAGATTGTGCTTGCATGGCTGAATTCCGAGTCCTCGTCATATCATACATTTGTGGCAAATCGTGTGGCAGCTATTCAAGAATTAACAGCCATTAATCAATGGAGGCACGTCCCATCAAAGGAAAACCCTGCCGATCTAGTCTCTCGGGGAGTTCCACCGGAGAGGTTGTCAAATTGCAACTTATGGTTCTACGGACCAATATTTTTACATGGCTCTGAAAACGTATGGCCCACAAAAAACACAATAACTGATATTGATTTGGAGAGAAAACAGTCGAAAATAATCTTAGCAGCCACCAAAGAACCAACGCATTTCGTCCACACAATCAACCATCATAACTCATTCAAACGATTACAAAGAGTCGTTGCCTATGTGTTGATATTTATTGCAAATATTCGTCAGCACACAAGTATAAAAGGGAAGATCGAGCTAACTGTGGCAGAACTAGAAGACGCTCTAACAGTCATTATCAAGGAAACACAAGCTCAGGGATTCAGTGAAGACTTGAACCAATTACAACGGATCAACCATGTCAACAATAATAGCGCCCTGAGCAGCCTCAGTCCATTTATCGATGAAAGAGGAATTATTCGTGTCGGAGGCAGACTGGAGGCATCCAATTTACCGTATGATCCCAAGCATCCAATGCTACTTCCATACTCTCATGACATTACAAGATTATTAATGACTCATCTACACATTACGAATCTACATGTTGGTGCTCAGACGTTGCTGTCAATAACTCGTCAACGATTCTGGCCCATAAAGCGAAAGACAACTGCACGATCCGTTGTGCAAAACTGTCTTCGTTGTGCTAGATCGAAACCAAAGATGTTATCCCAATTTATGGGAAATCTGCCACCACATCGAGTGCAGCCAGCGCGACCCTTCATCAATTCGGGAGTTGACTTTTGCGGGCTGTTCTGGACACACTTCAAGGTTAGTGGCAAACGACCTCACAAATCATATATTGCAGTCTTTTGTTGTTTTGCTACTAAAGCAACACACTTCGAAGTGGTAAGCGATCTAACCACAGAAGCCTTCATTGGAGCCCTCAAACGGTTCATAAGTAGACGAGGCAACTGCCGGAATTTGTACTGTGATAACGCCACGAATTTTGTAGGAGCAAGAAACCAATTGATAGAACTGAAAGACACAATTTGCTCAGATAATTCACACAATAAAATATCTACATTTTGCAGCACGAAAGGTGTTGATTTTCATTTTATACCCCCAAGAGCACCGCACTTCGGTGGACTATGGGAGGCGGCTGTGAAGTCGGCTAAACACTTGCTTCAACGGAGCTTAGCATCAGTTTCTCTCACCTATGAAGAACTAGAGACAGTAATAGTTGAAATTGAAGCAATACTAAATTCCAGGCCACTGACTCCACTCTCAGCCGACCCGAACGATCTTACTGCTCTCACTCCGGGTCATTTTTTAATCGGCGAACCATTGACTAGCACCGTTGATCCACAGGCTCAATCATTGCAGACCAGCTTACTTCAACGTTGGAAATTGGTGTCTCACTTAAAAAATTAATTTTGGGAACGTTGGTCCAAGGAATATTTACACGAATTACAACATCGTTATAAATGGAAGCAACGATGTGACAATGCTCAGGCTGGAATGATGGTCTTAATCAAGGAAGATAATTTGCCTGTGCTAAAATGGCCCTTGGGCCGCATCATTCAAACAATCAAGGGAAAAGATGGATTAATTCGTGTAGCCGATGTCAAGACCTCATCTGGAATACTGAGGAGACCAATACATAAACTTGCTCCATTACCAATCGTACAAGATCAAGAATCACTGAATGGTCCTGGCGACGCCGAAATGAACTCGCAAAGGGGAAAAATCGATGCATCTAAGAAGGAACGACTTACCAAACACAAGACAAATCAGAATCAAACCAGTGACACAACTAACGAAGAAAAATCAACTTCCAGAGAGCAAGATCAAGGTCCGTCTACGTCTAAAAAACGCCGGTATACAAGCTCCCTCTCAAGTGTACTATTCCTAAGCTGCTTGATAATGCCAGTCTTGAGCAATCCAGACGTAGAAATAAGTCCGTTCCAATCGCAACCAGGACTATATTTCGAAGGAATGGGGCCTACGCATCTAGTGTCCAATGAGTGGAACTTGGTTATTTTCTACAACATGACAAGGAAGGAAGGAATTTGAGTCGATCACCAGTGGTATAGTAAAGTTAGAAAAACTATGCAAAACGATGAAGGACAATAGCACTTGCACTCTGACGGTTTCACAGTTTTTCGATCTATTGGCCACAATCCAAATCAACAATGAATTATTACAACATCAAAACAACCCAAGAGTTAAGAGAGCTCCTCTCGATGTAATAGGAAATCTGGCTAACACATTATTTGGAGTACTAGATTCGAAGTACGCCGAAAAAATGGCTCAAGCCATAGAAAATTTGAAGAATAATGACGACCATCTATTGGAACTACTTAAAAATCAAACATCAATCATAGACTCTACAGCAAACGTCATGCGTAAGTCATACAAGGTAATTGAAGGTGACCTTCGGAATATTGACACGTACATCAACCTGACCATCGCCCACCTTAACCAATTGCATCAAGAATTGCACGAACAAAAATCAATGGAAGTCTTTAACGCAGCATCTGTTCGATTAATTCTAGTTATTACCAACTATCAACGAATTCAATCTATATTATTAGATGTACTGGTAGATACTCATCATAGCAAAATAAACCCGCAATTGCTAGTTCCCAGACAACTAGAGACTGAACTTACCCGCATCAAGGAACACCTACCATCAATACTTCGACTTCCTGCTAAACAAGACCATCCCCTAGAATTATATACCCTAATGACGATAGAGGGAAGAGTCTTGCCAGCCCATCTAATTTTCCGACTAAAGCTACCATTATTCGCTTATGAACAATTCGAAATGCTGAGAGTAGTTCCTGTGCCAATTTTAGTTAATGAAACATTCATCACAATAAAGCCATCATCTGACTATCTCATAATCAACTTACATAGGGACCAATATTACCCCCTGTCAGAGCAAGAAATGTCATCATGTACCATTATTGGCGAGTCGACTCACATGTGCAAACAACATCATCCTCTTCATCGTAAATGCTCCAATGTAAGTTCCTGTGAACTAAGCTACCTTAGCTACTCATCATCATCAGCATCCTGCCAATTCATGAAGCTCACGGAAACACCACGATGGATTCAACTATTAAGCTCAAATCATTGGATCTATGTTATGAAGAAACCAACTATAGTTAATGTCGTGCGTGGAACTAAGGTTTCGCAGCAAACACTAGAAGGTTCAGGAATCTTGAAATTAGCCAACGATTGCGCTATCAAGGAAGAATTCTTTACTATACAAGCCCATAACATCTATGCTAGTACCATGACGACATCGTTTGTATCATCAAGAAATTTTACCGAATTATTGCATTCATCCAAAATTGCTAAAATACTCTATCAAGCACCATCGCATGAAGACATAACCACGGACATTCAAGACATTCAAAACCGAATACAGCAATTGAAGAAGGAAGAACAGCAGCCTTTACAGACCCATGATGCTCATCAATTCGTCATCGGATATCTTGGATTGTTATTTATCATCGCTATTCTAGGATATCTTACATGGAAACGTCAAGCCCACCGATGGTGCCCAGGCAAGGAACCCAGCGCACCAATACCCACACCCAGGTCAACATCATTGAATCAATTCAAGCTGCGGACGCAACCAGCATCATAGTTGAATTGGGCATTCAACGCGGGGGAGAATGTTGAACTCTAATGAACTTTACATTGGTTATGGAATTTTGTTTGTTATTTCTTAATACAATTTCATTGAACCCTAACAAGCTCTACATGACCAAAATTCCATATCCAAATTATTTCGCAATACAATTTAAATTTTTATTCATAGCAAATAATATAGGTCAAATTTTATTGTAAATTTAATGCGAGCGTAAGCTATATTACACTCAAGTTGCTTTAATGTTAACGTAAGTCATTGCACGAAAAAGAATTTTATGCAAGCGAATCAATTTTGTTTCTTCTAAAGCCAATAACATTGAATGAACGATTTTGTATATATAAACGGAAGAAATATCAATAAAATTATTAGTATTGTTCTACAAGTTAAGAACGCCTTTTAATTATACTCAAGTGAATCTGCTACGGCATTGATAATTTCAAGCGCTGTGCATAGGTTTTGTACCGTTGCACACTTACTACAAGTACAGGTATTTGAACCTGGGCTTAATTCCAACAAAGTACAGGTATTTGAACCTGGACTTCCAATTTACTTACTTGCAAGGTATACCTATTGCAGTGATCATCAAGGCGGCAAATTAAGTTTATTTGTCGCGGTACAAAAAACACACTTTATATATTCTTTCCATTCTCTTCTTAATTTACAAAGTTGCTTAATTCTGGATTCCGTGCCATGCAAATTTCTATACTAAGGATTTTTGGGATGAGCTCTTTTTAAGTGGAGGAAGCCACTTTTGTATGGCTGATTTTGCTTTATAACTAGAGCTGCAAATATTTTATTAAAAGCTCAAATATGATTATTTTACCAAATAATTTAGTATTCATAGATTAAGAAAAAAACTAGCCTCTTCCGTAGGTAGGCTACGGAAGAAAATTGTAATCTTTTATCTTGTATCATTTGTAGGCGTCAAACATATTTTGTGAAAGAATGAGTAAAGTATTCACAAAACAAATTGGCCAAGTGCGAGTCGGACACGCGCACGAAGGGTTCCGTACAATCGTACAAAATTTAACACTGTGTACTTTGTATTTATATTTGCGAATAAGAGTAGGCGCCTTTTAAAAAAATAATGCCTAGTTATGACAGTAATAATTCATGTGAATAAAACGAGGAAAAAAAAACCCGAAAAATCCCGTTTCTTGAATGGGCCCCCCTTTTATTTGTAATTTCATTTTATTTTTATTATTTATTATTATAGCAGCAATAGAAATACACACTCTGTAAAAATGTCAACTGTCTACTGAATACGGTTCATGAGACGCAGCCCTGTGATCGACAGAAGACGGACCGACATTGGAGGCTTAGTAATACGGTTCTCGTTTTTACCCTTTGGGTACAGAACCCTAAAAAGATACATATAAATTAATTAATGAGCAGAACAACACCCACTAAACTTTAAAAGTATTTACTACTGCTAAAAATAACATCATCTAATGCACTTTTGCAAAACCCTCGAGAATAATTCCCAAGCCATGAAACAGATATCTATATTTGTGCGTTGTGGGTCCGTTCTATATAATGTTTTATATTGATATATATGCAAAAGTACCAAACATTGATTTTATATATGCTACGGAGCCGGAACTACTATCCATACAGGAAAATATTCTGGTAGTCATTTACATCTTCCCAAAGTCTACACGTACTATATACCTAACTTAAGAAATTAAGGCAATAGTGTTGATTAAAAAGTAACCTTAACTTTTTATCCTCCCTAACTCTCAGCTGAGTAATAGTTACATTTGTGTATGTGCAGCCAGAGTCCAAATCTATATCCAGCTATATTCGATATCATTAGCCCACGCGCATGCCATGAAGGCACAGCAACATATAAAATGATTATTCAGCTGAGAGTTTTTGTTTGAGGAATCGTAGTCATTTGGTTCAAATAATTTTGTTAGGAAAGGTATAACAATTTTATTTCGGTTCAGAAGATAAGAAAGCAAGCTTAAGATTATCAAAACACCTGTTTTCTGTATGATTAGTAGTTTAGGGTGGAGAAGCTATTTAAATCAGACTTTTGTCA